>CM056953.1:5516627-5721774 GCA_029856935.1 Cyclocarya paliurus
GAATCAGTCTCAATCTCAACCCTGCCAAAACCTAACTGACAGCATGTTCAAACCCATGCAAAGTTACAAACATGCCATTGTCATAATTTCCCTCACTTAGAAGGACCCACCACAACAAAGAGTTTCCCCCCCAAGTTTTTTGAGAGAAGAAAAAATCTTGGTAATAGCTGGTTGTTGAGCGCACACCCCATACCCCATGTGGCAGATCGAGTTCACTAAAAGTGAAGCGGTCCTGCACCTATCTCAACTCCTCTGGGTGCCAATTCCCTCCCCTCCCCCCCCCCAGCCTCCTCATTGCGTAAGTCTATCTCAAAACTGCGGAGCTCCACTCTTTGAAAAACAATTTCCAGTTTTGGATGACACAAACTGTTGGAGAGACTTTCCTTGACTGAAAAAGTTTCCAAGTGAGTTTAATTAAAATTTTCTTTGGATTTTAGATTTTGGAATTTTCTTTTCTCCAGCTTTTCTCCCAAGCACCTCTCCGCCCCACCCCCGCTACAATTTATCGTTCCCGAAGCCCCCATTCGGCTCCCCCCCTCTCCCAACCCCTCTGCAATGCCAATCCAGTGCCCTTGTTGTACCCATCAGCAAGCTCATTTACTCCACCACCGTACTTGCTGTAATAATCTTTCTGGAATGCTTTAACCAGCCCATATCAGCACACAACTCCCAAGCATTGAGTTGCCATATAGAAAAGATGAGAAGATGAGAGAGTGAGAGTGATAAAGAGCTATATAATAAGCTTTCTGTAATCAAAGTGAAAGAGGGCTCTGCTAGAGAAGATGAGAGAGAGAGTGATAGGGTGATTGATGAGAAAATGCAAAAAGGTTAGAGAGGAATTCTTTCAATCTTTGGGAAGGAAAAAAATAGAAATAAAAAATAAAACTAACCACGTCAAGTGTGGAGTGTGGGATCAGCTATAATTGCTGATCTATAGAATTTCTCTTTGAGAGAAAGGATTTTTAAGTGGGTGATAGAAGGCTTGAAGGTTTCTTGAAATGGGTAAGAATGGCATGTCTGTCATAGCTGCAATAACCTGAGCCTGCAAATGTAAGAAAGTACAGCAGAAAAATACCTGAAGCTCAACTTATAAAATTGTTTCACAAGTTTCTCCAGATTGACAAATCACAAGTGTTTCCTCTTAGTGGCGAAGTGTACTACGTAGTATAAAACTAGAGTAACACTTAACAAACCCACAGTCTAAATTTCTTATCAAGAGAGAACAAAAAAAGAGAGAGCTTTTATGTGTTTAAGATAATGGTTACCCGAATCAACTAAGGGGGGGACTATATATATAGCCACCCACACAACTGGCCTTAGAGGCTAATCTTTATTCTGCAGTTACCCTGCAATTACACTGCAAGGATAACGCATGGCTTTAAGCCATGCGTAACAAGTTAGTCAAGTAACGCATGCAATTAAAAGTCATGTGTTACACGCATTGGAAGGAGGGGGTCAGCCCACGTGGGGGCGCCCCTCCATCTTACAGCAACCTTCTAGAGATCTAACAATAAAGCAATTAAATTTTAATTCAAAGAAAGTGAGTTTGCAAATAGATTGGCTGCTTGTTACAACAATACCAAATGCCTCAGAAAACTTTAGATTATCTACTTAATTCTCAGGAAAAAGACTAAGGCTAGGTTAGCGATTTGTGCGTGCCGAATTGGCAAAAAGAATGTTATCATCATGTATAAAGAAGTGAAACCAAGAAATGCAATCACAGATGTTAGTCTAAATTGTAATTTAAGTTTGTAACTCCATTAGCCATTCGCTCACGATACTTACAAGAGAAAATAAGAAAGAAAAAGGGAAGATGGTGATGCGTTGGCCTTACAAAATATACAGAGGTTGTCCTGGAAATTAATGATAATGACGGAATGGATTGTGTTTGTGAGATGGTAGGCTTCAAAGATAAAATTCCCAGGGATCAATTGGCCAATGACAAGTATATTAATAGCATCAAGTACTCATTGTGCTGCCTTGTTTGCTTTACATACTTCTCAAGTTAAAGACACAAAAAACATCTTTCTATTCTTATGGTCCTTCTGCCGGAGATTAGATCTAGCTAGAATGAAGTTGACAAGCTTTACGTACTCTTTCTCTTCAAGGAGCACTGCAGCCCGACAGCTTATGATGCACAAGGACTATGTCGCTGAAGGACCATTATACAAGCTGTCTGTCTATGTAGATAAAATATCCTGCACAGAATACGGGATATCTGAGATTAAGATTATGTTTGGAGGGTGAGATGAGAATTTTGTGTTTTGTTTTAAAGTTTAAAATATTATTTTTTAGTTTTAAGATTTGAAAAAGTTGAATTGGAATTTGAAAAAGTTATATTGGGATTTGAAAAAGTTGAATTATTTATTATATTTTGTATAGAAATTTGAAAAAGTATAGAGATGAAGATGAGAATTTTGAATAAAACATGTTTTCCAAACATAATCTAAATTATGTATCTTTATGCTGCTGGGTGTTCATTGGTGTTGGAACTCATTTATTGTGACAATAGGTTTGGTTGGGACATGTTTGGTGTGATGGAAAGTGTAAGCCCATTTGTTAAGTTGTATGTAGCATTCTTTATTTCATATATACTTTTTTCTTTCAAGTAATAAATTGTTGATTTCTTATAGAAAAATTCTTCTTATCAGTCACTATTTTCCACTCCACACCCCACACCTTATGAAAAAATTATAGATGTGGAGTGTGAGAGTAAATTATGACTGATGCATAACATTCCTCGTTATTGGGTGATGACAACTAATATTTCGTTTCCCTTTCGGCCTTAACAAAGACTAAGGGTGCGTTTGAATGTTGAAGTGAGTTGAGTTGAATTGAATTTAGATGATAAAATATTGTTAGAATATTATTTTTTAATATTATTATTATTTTGAAATTTGAAAAAGTTGAATTGTTTATTATATTTTGTGTTGCAATTTAAAAAAATTATAATGATGAGTGATATGAGATGAGTTTGATTTTAGAACCAAACGAACCCTAAAACTTTGGTCCTGGTCTTCCACCTCCTCCAATTTTCTGTCGTGATTTTTTATTATATATATATATAAATATATAATTGTTGCAGATCATATTTAGGAGACAGAATTTTGAGTTATGTTGGAGCATGGCGGCCTTTAAATTTCTTGACTGGAGCTGTTATCGAACAAAGATGCATGCTCTGAATTATAATTCCATCATGTTGCTATTGTATTGACAAGCAAGATTATGAACTATTGGTGTAATTTTATACACAAATGTCTGGTAAACTAAACCGACTGAAAGCTCCTTAGCATTTTATTTAATTTCAGATGTTTACATTGACGAACCTTACTGGTATATGCCTTTTGCGAGCAGCTCAATGTTGATGGGATTACAATGCATATCCATCCTTGTTTGATACTTTCTTATGAAAATTAATAAAAAAACAAAAATTCTACTCAACTTCCTACTATTCACACCACACTCCACACTCCATCTTTTTTTTAATTTTTTTTTTAATTTTTTTTATCAAATATATTTTTATATGAATAGTGAATAAAAAATTATAAATAGTTTAAAAAAAATAAATTCAAAAAAAATTTTAAAAAAATATTAAAAAATATTAAAAAGTGTGGAGTGTGGAGTGTGGAGAGGATGAATAGCAAAACCCATAAAAAAAAAGGCAACAATCTCTATAAATATAAACTTGAAAAACTCGCAGTCTAAATTAATCGCGCGCGCGATGCGCAGCAAATGATAATAGCAGTTTCCAAACAGAGGAAAATCATTGATCCTCAGGTCATGTTTTGACTCATTATTAGGGGTAACTACATTTTCAAGTTGTTCTAGATTGACTCGTTATAATTAGAGGTTCACTAGATCTACATTTTATAACCATATTCTAACAACTTCAATCATAACATTTATTATTTCTTTTTTTAATTTCGAATTTGATTCGAGTTTTTTGAGACAAAACCTGAAAACCATGAAATTAGAAAACAGCAATATCAAACTTTAGTTCGAGTAATGATAAATCAAAACCTATTCTCATCGTCCTGAGTTCTAAATTCAATGGGAGAGACTACTTTCTTTGTCAATCACTATCTAATTATCTTGTTTGTTTTTACAGATGAGATAAGTTGAATTTAAAATTAAAATATTAAATAAAATATTGTTAGAGTAAATATTTTTTAATATTATTTTTATTTTAAAATTTTAAAATATTAAAATATTTATTTTATTTTATTTTATATAAAAAATTATAATAATTAAATAAGATGAAATGAGTTGAAATGGATTTAAAACAAATGAGTTTGGAATAAGAAAGTAACTAAGGTCCAAGTTTTGGAATTAAACGGAAACCAATGATTTATCGGGCATCTTCTTCAAAGTTCAAGCCAATCACCCACTTGGATGCATCGAGTTGTGGAAGAGCGAGAATTATTCCCTCCATATTCAAAAACAAAACCTCTACTCTTGTCGTAATGTACAAGGCGTGGACTTTGCAACAAGCCCATGGACCTTGACTTACTCAGCTTCAACACCGGCATTTTCAAGACCACCCCGGCTACTGGCTTCCTTCTCGCCGACAGAGACCGATTGCGGCACACATTTGAACCGGACCCCATTTTTGTTTCGCTTAAATAACCCACCGATTTCGACCTAACCATACGATGATCACCCGGAGCCAAAGGAACGGCGCCAGATGCTTTCCTGTTTCCTCTGCTTCCGAGTTTCGTGACCTTCGAAACCTCTTCAGTACTCGTGTATTGCAGTTCAGACTTCATCAACGGCCGCGGATTCTCAATGCACCTCACTCGCCGCCTCAAGTTGTTCCAGATCGGCGGCGCGTGGACCATTTTGGCTGCGGTTTTTAAGTACTCCGCCACCTCCGCCATCTCCGGTCGTTTCTCCGAGTTGAATTGGACGCACCTGGCCGCGAGCACTGCTAGATGCCTGATCACACCCGGATCGGTCGGAGAACAGACGCGGTCGTCGCAGATCCCAGTGAACTCGCGGTGCTTAATCAACGGCACGGCCCAGTCGACCACCGAGGGGGGACTGTAATTGACATCTATGGCTTGCCTGCCGCTGATGATCTCCAACAGCAAGATCCCAAAGCTGAACACGTCGCTCTTGGTGCTCAGATCCCCCGGAGCAAGATATCCCGGGTCTAGGTACCCCAACGTCCCCGCCGGAGGCGTGCACTTTATCCGTACGTCTTCCACATGTACCCTCAGGGCCAATCCGAAATCCCCCAGCCTGGCGTTCCAGTTTTCGTCGATTAAGACGTTGGAGGACTTTATGTCCCTGTGAATCACCGGCGGGTTGGACGAGTGAAGTGCTTGGACCGCTTTCGCTATTTGGACGGCGAACCGGATCCTCCGGCTCCAACCCGGGCTGATCTGGAGCTCGAGTGCAAGAGATCGTAGAGGGAGCCGTTAGGCATGTACTCGACGACGAGCAGTTTATCATTCTTGGAGTCCGAACAGAATCCCAAGAGGTTGACGAGCCGAGGGTGTTGTACCCTGGAGAGTATCTCAATCTCATTCTCGGCAGGGCTGGTACAGTTGCTACAATTGGTGCAGTTATTGTTGTGGTACTGATGGCGTTGGAAGTTTGCTGTTGATGGGCTAAAAAGCTTTGTCTTCTTAACGGCGGCGACGAGCTTTCCATCGTCGAGCACGGCTTTGTAGACACTGCCATGGCTGCCTTTTCCCAAGAAGCTCTCCGCTGAAAAACTATTGGTGGCGGCGACAAGCTCGACATACGAAAATTCTCTGGCTTTCAGGGCTCGATTGGGTTTGCGAGGTCGGGTTCTTCTTCCTTTCTTCTTGAGATCCCAGTAATGGGGGTCGCAGGTGGCGATTGCGGATTCTGAATTGCACGAGAAGTAGCCCATGATTCTTAACTAATAATTAGCTGTGTGGGTCTCCAACTCCGGACCCAAAGACAAAGGGGAAGGCTTTGACAGGCAAGCTGATGATGATCGAGAGATTGAGAGAGACGTGATAGTGGGGGAGATAATAAAGAAGAAGGCGATGGAAAACGAGGGCGGCAAAAGCCATTACTGCAAACATAAAAGGTGGGTGGATAAGTGTTGTGTGGCGGCCTCTAAAAGGCCAGTCGTAGTTCATATTTACAGCTTCAACGAGACGTGAAAATCAAACAACCAACGCTCGAACCACTGTTATTATTATGAAAAATTCTAATCTTCATCTTCATGCAATACATTATATATAATTTTTTATTTTTGTTTTTTTTCTTACTAAATATGTGGTATATAAATTATTAGTAGAAGAATTCAATTAATTTAAAAAAAATTAAAAAAAAGAAAAATACATATCATATACAATTATAGTGTGTGTATCAAATCTCATTTAACGTGAAATAGCAGTGAGTTTGCTTATATTTTAGATTTGTGCTGGAATTTCCCAAAGGCCTTTTTCACTTTTCTCGGGTTTGGGTTGGTCTAAAGAGAAGTATTGCTTTATCTTTATTATCTAAAGATAAGATAATAAAATGGAGGCAATGATTAATGGATTATTAAGAGTGGAGCTTCCTTAAGTTTTGACTCGGAAGCCATTTGGACCACATCTCAATAATGGTAACTTGGACTAATGTCTCTCTCTAACTCGAACGCAGACAACGTGATCCAGCAAATGCTCCCAAGAAGTTAGGTTGATTTGACTTCCATTTTCAACCAACCTAGTAATGTGACGGTAGATTTGCATTCATGTGGGGGCCAAAAGTATTAGGACAAACTACAATAAATAAATAAGAGCTAGGCCTAGCCATTTGCCAATGCAAGTCTAAATTAGAAGTGAATAAGGAAAAAAATACCTGCATCGACCTAGTTAAATTAGATAATTTTAGCATTTCATATACAGTATTTGTTAGCACCTCTCCATACCTGGCGAGGGACTATTCACAGGCCAAAATATTTTTTATTCATTTCTCTACTCCCGCTGATCTTTCCCTCGGTTTTTTCCTGGAGATCATCCCCAAACACTTCATTTCATCTATCTTTTCTTTCCTTCTCCCGAAACCCCTTCTCTCCCTCGAGTTCGCCCCTTTCTTCTTCGACCGCAAGACATTTTCTCATCTTCAGCCCCATTCTTCCCCAGCCCGCAAGCGTCCCCTTCTCTCCACCGGTCGCATTCTCCAGTCGCTGACATCAAAGTTGTACCTCCAATTGATGCCAACCAGGAGGAAGAGGAGGACGAAGGTGATCACCAGGTTCTTGTGGGTCCTGGCAGTGAGGAAGAGCGGCGAGGTGAGAGGGTCGTGGCAGACTAAGATTGGACGAAAGAATGGTACCCTCTTTACCTCACCCAGGACTTGCCCGATGACGCACCTCTGGGTCTCACCGTGTATGACAAGCATATCGTCTTGTATCGGGACGGGAATTGGCAACTTCGCTGTTACGAGGATCGCTGCCCCACAGGTA
Organism: Cyclocarya paliurus; assembly: GCA_029856935.1. Classification (NCBI taxonomy): domain Eukaryota; kingdom Viridiplantae; phylum Streptophyta; class Magnoliopsida; order Fagales; family Juglandaceae; genus Cyclocarya; species Cyclocarya paliurus. Next base: position 5,524,057 of record CM056953.1, read on the forward strand.
AAGTCTGGTAAAGATTCCACCATCATCTCATTGAACTGTACCAGATATATATCGGAGGAATCGAGAAAATTAGAATATATATTCAGTGTTATTTCTCTATTTCGCGTTTCCAGGAACCCAAACATAGGATTGGCTTTCGAAAGGGATACTTGTGAGTTTGACTGCTCACGTAGGATCATAAAATTGAGGTTGAATTTAGGTTTTGCAATTCATGCTCTAGGGAAAAACTTTGATTTGTATTGAATGCTATTTTGGCTGTTATTTATGGGAAATATGCACTAAATTTTGGTCCTTTTATGTTCATTCTACTTCAAATGAAAGGATGGAGTAAACAATGATGAATCCTTTAAAGTGTTGTAGCTTGTTACAAAACACTATTATGAACCAGAATTTATTGTATAAACCACCACAATCCGCTATTATGCTCTTGAAAGAAAAAAAGAAAATACTAATACTTGTGTATAATGCTGCAACCAAATTGTTGAGCTGCAGTATTCTTTGGCATGGTGGAATTTCACTTTAATGGATGTAAATTAATAGTTTTTTCCATTGTGCTTGGCATTTATTTTTAAAATTCTTGGAAGTCACAAATAAACTTCCATTTGCAATATTTGAAATACATGATAGAAACCCCTTTACCATACTCATCTGCATCGAACAAAACCTCCATTTGCAATATTTGAAATAAACCTCCATTTGCAATATTTGAAATAAACATTCATTTACCATACTCATTGCATCGAAATATTCTTCCTTGGTAGTTCTTTTCCTTCTAGGCTCTCTCTCTCTCAAAACAAATTTACAACAAACCCATGGCAGCTATGTTGGCCACAAGGTTTTTTATATATTTGTTTATTTTAGCATCTTGTGTGGCTGGAATTGATTTTACACATGATTCTACCAAAACCCAAGAAAGTGAAAGAGATTGAAACTATCACTTTAAGTAAGTTTAACTTTAATGAACAAATCACTTTAATGTTGCATTTAGTAGTTTTCAGAACAACCATGTTTTTTTTTTTTGGATTGTTTTGATGCTGAGATACTGTTTTGATCATGGACAATATGATGCTAAAATGCAACATCATTGTCCAACAATATGCTGTTGTATCATACTATATGGACTGTTACATATAGTTTGCTGAAATTGAAATCAGACTTGAATATTGGCTTGTCATAGGGGCTTGCATTTTCTCTTTAATTCGTTGGGTTGATAAATGAGAAGGTGACCATGTTGTTGTATAGATACAGGTCAAGAGGGGGAAAGATATACTGTGGAGGGGTGGCTTATTAAATTAAATTATAATTTTAAGCCTTGGGAAACATTAATTTTAAGAAAAAATTAAATTATTAATTAATATATAGTGTATTTGTAAATTATTAAAAGAATTTTTTTTTTGTAAAATATTATTAAAATAATATTATTATATTATAGTTTGGACTTTAAGATGGCTAGTCCAATGTGGACTAACATTTTAACTAGTCCATGTTATGGCCAAAAGATAACATTCTAGCTAAATTTTAGAATTGGCAATGGCTAGGCCATTGCCAATGCTCTAAGGGATTTTTGAAAAATAAGATAAGTTGAAAATTTTATAAATAGTAAAAGATGGTTTGTGAATAGTATATGATTTGATTTAAATATTTGTTGGATTTTGATAAATGAGAGAAAAAAAAATTGAATAAAAAATATAATATAATTAAATATTGTTATAATATAATTTTTGTTTTAGGATTTAAAAGTTGAATTATTTTTTATTTGAAAATTTAGAAAATTTGTAATGATTAGTTTGAAAAAGTAGTAACGATTAATTTGAAAATATTTATATTTGAATAATGTTTAGAAAAGAGATGAGATAGGATGATATGGAAATTTTTTTCCAAACATTTCCTAAGTAATAATTGTTACAAATATCAAATAAATAAGTTCGTCTTTTGTAAATAAGTGGATTTTACTAAAAAATAATGGTTTCTTTTTCACTTTTTTAATGTAGGGTCTATTTTTTTAAAATGCTTGAACAAGACTTATCTATTCGAAACTTTTACAAATCATTTTTCATAAAAAAAAAAAATCATTTAGCCGATTGCTTGCTAAATATCGAATGATTCGTTTTTGCAAAATTAGGGTTGCTTCCTTTCATATATTTGTATACATTCAAGAACTTCACACATGACTTTGTCGGATCTTTCTCTCTTATTTTAGAGATTCAAAAGTGATTTTAAAAAAAGTGGCATTATTCTTCAGATAAATTTGAAAAATGGGATGTACGTTGATTGTAGATTAATGCTTGCTTATATATACGAGTACGTTACATGCAGCTGGTTAAAAAATCAAGATTACTATGAGATGAAATATTTACATATGAAGATTGCTATACATCAGTCATTATTCATTTTCACACTCTACATCTATAACTTTTTCTTAGGGTGTGGAGTGTGGGATAGGTGTGAAGTGTGGGGCGGTAAATAGAAGCCGATGAGAAGAATTTTTTTTTTATATGTACAGCCATATGATCATCTGTTGGGAGACATGTACTTTAATTCAATAATTTAATATAAAAGAGTGGATATACTGAACTTATACTTTAAACTTATAATGATTTGATTTGGTATCTCATATTGTAAAATTATTTTTATTGTAAAATAAATCTAACATATTATATAAAGTTATGTTAATTTAAGAATTTACATTTATAAATTTTTTTTATGAGTTTAGTAATTGATCTCTAACTTAAAAACTAATTCAGAAGACGTTGGGAAAGCTAGCACGTAGCCATGCACTACAATGGGCATGGGGTCCATATGGTTTGAAATTTGCCCAATTTGGTTGCCTATCCATTTAGAGTGTAATACCTGCATGCTTCTGTGAGAGGGACTATCAATGCTTTTTAATTCAGTTTATATACATAAATATATATATATATATATATATATATATATATATATATATATATATATATATATATATATATATATATATATTCTTTTATTAATTTGAAGATAGGTTGGTAGGTTGGTCACCCTTATTTATCTATTTTGGTAAGAGCAATTGCGTTAGACTAGCCAAATATCAATAAAGTCTAAAATATAGTTAAATTTTGTATAAATAACCTGCATTGAACTAGTTAAAAACATTTAGCTTAGATTATGAACTACAGTAATTCTCAATGAATTTTTTAAGTTGGATAGTCACTATTCAACCATCAAACCTATATTTTATTCACAAATAATCAATAATGGTATTTTCTCTTCTTATTCACAAATTTATTCACAAGTTGAAATTATTGACAATGGATAGATATCTCTAGATTTACGTCGAGGAAATGTTTTTTGTAAACAAGACTGTATTATGTTGGATAATTAGGTTGAGAAAAAAATAATTAGAAAACAATAATTTTAAGTAAAAATTAAATTCTTAATTTATATATAGTGTATTTGTAAAATATAAAAAAAATAGTATTAAAATATATGATATTATATTATTATTTTATCTTTGTGATAGATAATCCAATGTAGACTAATTTCTTCAATGACTTTGGCATTAGCTAAAACCTTAATTTTTAACCAAATTTTAGATTTGGCAATGTCTAGATCATTCCTGATGCTATGTGGAACTAGAAAAAAAATCATAATCTTAAAGATAAACTGAGATGAGCTATACATATATATATATATATACACGTATATATAATATAAGTGCAATCGTTATAAAATGATCTTATAAAAATAAATTTACAAACTGACATATTTTCGTATGATATGTTACATCTATTTTATAATAAAAATAATTTTATAATTTAACGTATCACATTAAATATCATTAATATGTGAATTAATTTTATATAAACTTTTTGTGACGAAAGTATTTCTTATATATATATATATATATATATATATATATATATATATATATATATATATATATAAAAGACTTTCTTTCTTCTTTGAATTGGACAACACTGAAAAATACGACCTGTAATTCAAGTTTATGGGGCCCAACGAGAATCCCTTTGGTTGTGTCCCTGTCAATTCAAGTTTAGACTCGTTTGAAGAGTAGGATAATATAAGTATTTTGTGAATAATAATAAGATAATTTATGAATAGAAGTGAAATAATTTGAATTAAATATTTTTTAAATTTAGAAAAATGAGAAAAAAAAAATTGAATAAAAATTATTATAAAGTTAAAATATTGTTAGAATATATTTTTTTACTATTATTTTTATTTTAAAATTTAAAAAAGTTGAATTGTTTATTTTATTTTGTATAGAAATTTAAAAAAATTGTAATGATATGAAATAAGTTAAGAGGAATTGTGAAAATAAACGAGGCCTTAGTTTCTTTGTTTTTAACTTTTGACATCTCCATTTTGTTCCTCTATTTAAAATATCAAAAATCTATTTGAAGTTATTTTTGTATACCTTTTGTGTATTCCAATTAACTGCGTAATTATCTTTTTAATATAAAATAATTGTGTTTGCTAATCACAACAATAAAATACACAATAGTAACTATACCTATCGGAACTCATTTAATATTGAAAAATGCTATTTGCAAGCGCCTGTTGTAAACGACTTGCAAACGGCGTAGCCACGTAAGTATTTTTTTTCCTTCTCTTTTAATTTCGTTTCATCTCTCTTTCAAAATTTTCAGTTTAAATCCCTCCCTCTTCCGACCAACCTCTCCCTCTGTGACTCTCTCCATTTCGTTTAAGGAAAGACACAGACAACGTACGATTCACACTTCCAGCCCATGTCCTCCCCGGGCTCCTCCGATTCACACTTCCTATGCCTCTGCCTCAAACTCTCCTCCTCCACGTCCTTCTCTCTTTCCGTTTCTCCTAGGATGACCCCTCTCGATATTCTCAAGCAAAGGCCAAGATTAGCATCTTCTGATATTGTAATTAAGCAGTTGATTTCTGCTGGGGGGATCTCCAGCTGTGAGGATCATAAGGCAAGAAGCGCCCTTGTTTCCCAACTAAAAATGCTGGGTGTTGGGAACAGAACTCCTGGAACTTGTTTCAGAGTCCCTGATGCAATTGTGCATTGATCAGCCGAGCAATAAAAAGGCAGGTTCTGTAAATTATGGTGGAGGCAGATTCTCTGGAATCATCGTTCAGTATGTCTAGAAACATGGAAGACAGTCTAATCCCACTTCGGCAGAAGTATTCACAATTATCATCATTTCCAACCAATCATACAAGTGATTAAAAAAACAAAATCATATAAGTGATTTGAAATCCTGACATGATTATTCTCTTTTTCTTTTATTGCAATTTCTGGGCAACCAAACAGAGAGAGCGCAAACGTGTTGTTTCGGTTTTTCTCAAGCCGTATTTTTCCCAAAAACCAAAATAAGCCTAATTCGTTAGGGTTTTTAATAGGAAAAGTGATCGACCTGAAGCAAGGGAATAGACGAATAGGAAGTTCCGCTAGAAACGAAGGAAGGGAAGAGAATCCATGGTCAAAGAGGGTCGGAGTTTTAATGGAGCTGTTGTTATTGGATGCGTAAGGGAAGAAAAATATGAAAAGAAGGCAGGAGATGAAGATGAAAATGTGTAGGCGAGATTTGGTGACTCCTAATCTCAGAGAGCCCTAATCTTGAGCCATGGATTAAAGTGACTCCGAGAGAGAAGCTCAAAGAAGGGATAGAGATGGAGTTCAGATGACTTTTCTTCTTTCTTATTTCGTTGTCTTTTTTTTTTCTTCCCGCTGACGTCACGACTTCCCACCGCTTGCGCCAAGCGACTGCACCTAGCAGTTGCCTTTAATATTAGTGTCTGACTGGACTGGATTTCCAGACCCCAAAAGCAGAAAACTTTACAGGCGAAGACGGCCGGTGCATGCAGTTTTCACCGATTACCCGTTACTTATAACCATTGCATGCTTTAAGAGCACTTAAAATTTGTTTGACTGTGAATCTGTGATGATTGCTCTCTATTCAGGATTGGATGCAGCTAGCCATGCAGATACAGCATTCGTTGCTTAAAAATACAACTTTTGCTTTCCTGGCCTGAAATTGACTGTTGACTTTATGATTGCAAACCATTCAAGCTAGAATTGTATTTGTGATGCAAAACTTTTCGTCTCATTTTTTAAAGAAAAATATTTGGTCTACAAATAAATTTTACTTAAAAAAAATTATAATCTAATAGATTATATTATATATTAACTTATTCTAATGTGACCTATCACATTATAAAATTTATTTTTTAAAAATAAATATAATGTATTATTTTAAATAATATAAAATTAAGTTAAAATTAGTCTTAAAATTAAAATTTCATGCTGAGCAAAAGCATGAATTCGTGGGCTCTACTAGCATTAAATTATGGCCTACAGAAGGAAAACTACTTGAAAAGAAACACAAAAACCCAAAGGCCATACCCGGAAAGCAACGCAAGAAGACTTGACCTAACCAACTATTACAGGCTTGGTCTACCTAATTTATCGCTCAGGATCTTTATTTACTGTTTTTGGGTCTTAATTGTTTAGCGGTAAATTCAATGAATCAATCACTATTTATTTTTATATTCTATATTTATAACTTTTTATAAATTAAGGAATGTTTTTTATAAGATATAAAATCTGAAGTAGCGAATAATAATTGATAAAAAAAAAAAAATTCATATGTGATTTTAAATAATTAATCAAAAAATAATTTTATAATTATGTTATATTACGTTTAAAAAACTTATATATAATATTTCTAGAAAAAGGTCTCTGTACGTAATTATGGTAAGTTCTATTATATATATATATATATATAAATCTTCTAATTAGAGTTATTTTATGCATGTCGGAAGAAATTAATACGGTATCATTAATAATATATTACTAAACTTGATGTGAAAGTAGTACATTATATGTGGGTCCACGCGCTCATGAAAATTTCCAATTTCTCTATCATCCGGCCAACAATATTTGACAAAAAATTCTCCGCATATTTGACAGTGCGCGTGGACCTTTTCTCATGTCTTTATTATTATTATTATCATTATTATTATTAAATTATTATAATTATTATTATTTTTACTCAATTATAATGGATGCTGCATTAATTGTACTACTATGACTGAAGTACACTAATCAGATTATAATGCGTATGATAAGGCCAAATTATTAGAGCTCACTTGCCCATTCTAAAGCATATATTACCGTTTTTAATCATTTTCGGGTAGTGTTACCTTAAATAGGCTAGCTATATATAATTTATAAGAGATGGCTCAAATAATAAAGGTCTGGTTTTGGTTGTATACAATCTAAGTTCGAATCCTACAAATAATTTTTAAGGATCGTTAGATTGAAGAACTTTTTTTTAAATTAATTATCTGATGTGTACTTACGAGAAACTCCTTATTAAAAATCTGTACACCTCCAAAATTAATCAGGGCTTTATTCTTAGGTACCAAAAGCTAGCTATTATCTTTTCCATTTATTTTCTTTTTTATTTTCCTTAATCCCTAAAATCTCATTTCACGGTTAAAGGGGTCCATTACTCATCATCAAAAAGGATATGAAAGGTGGGTATTGATCATGTAGCTAGTCATCATCATAGATATAACAGCTCATTTATATGGAAAGTAACAATGATATGAAACATGCAGCATGTATCTTATTCACAGTTCACCTGTAACCTAATCACAAAGATGCCCCACTTCAATTTAGAAAAAAATATATATTTTTTTTAATAGTGGCAGAATATTCATTTTTGAGGTGATCCATTCAGTGTTTATATTATTCAAAATTATTTATTTATTTACCATCGATTTGTTTCACAATAAAGGTTAAATAGAAGTGTCCAGATCATGCTTGAAGCTGATAATATATATATATATATATATATATATATATAAATATATATGTACTTAGTGCTGAATTGAATATTTTTTTGCCCGTGGCACACCACTTCGATCTATTCAAGTAGCAGGAACTAAGAAAATATAGATTTATTAATTATTTATTATTATGGACATGCAGAACTAGGATTCTGACCTTTAGCCTATATATAATATGCGGTCCACATTAATGCTTCTTACCCATTCAACTTATTCTTGTGTTTCTGGGTACAATATTATTCACGTAGCTTTCTGATTTGATTTTCTTTTTTCCTGGGGAATCCAAGTCGTTTTGCAATCTCTCCGGCCAAAAAGTTGGACGTACATATTCTCGTAGCATAGCAATTTTAGAATATATGTAAATATCTGATCACTATGTGTGATTGTGAAACAAAGGTAGGAATTAGTTGGCATCGATCTCGATCATCGTGGTGCACGCCCTAACAAATTAATGTAATTTATTGTTATTTAGGGAATATATATTCCAATATCCAATTCGAAAGCCAGATATATCTCAGCTGGAAATCTTGAAGCTATATCTTCTAAAAAAATCTACATTTTTCATTTGGAATGCTTTTTGGTCCATAGGGTTCGTTTGGATAGTGGAATGAGATCATGAGATAAATTTAGATGAATTGAATAAAATATTATTAGAATATTATTTTTTAATATTATTATTATTTAAAAATTTTAAAAATTTGAATTATTTATTATATTTTATGTAAAAATTTAAAAAATTTATAATAATGAGATGAGATGAGACGAGACGATTTCTGTATCCCATAATATATATAAACCTAAAATGAAATCAGTAAACTACCTTGAAACTTCTAACAAACAGACAAAAACATGCCCGTGCAAGGATTATTAGCATGCAACAGTTACGTGTGATTGGCTCCAAAGAATGAATAATGTGTTGGGACGACGACTATGATTGATGTTTCAGACAACGAGGAAAACGACGAAGATGTTTTTGGTAGACCGCTACTACTAGTACTGTTTTATATAATGACGATAATGTAAAGAGAAAATTGCCAAAAACTCGTACTACATGACATTCTTAAAATGATTAGGGCAGAGCCCAAAAAGCGAACGCCAATAATTTTGCAGAAAATAGCTTGGGATATTAATTCCATCACTGATTATTTATTAAACCAGGCGAATTAATTACAGTGACATTATTTACAAAAGAGTTCGGAGAGAAAGAGTAGAGAGGAATCCGAGATCAGGATCCTGCTAACCCTATTACTCTTTTTTTATCTGGTTTTTATATATATGGAGGGTAAACCAAACCAAAACATCTATTTATTTATTTATTTTTAACGAGAAGGGCCACAATATAAGTCAGTAATTAGCTTGAAACCTCATCCAAAAGCTTATACCTTCTCACCTTATTCCTGAACAAAGGCCTGGTGGTGACTCCAATTCCGTTTGATATCTCCTCTGACTTCCTTCTCCTGAGCTTCTCCTCCATATGAGCATTGGTGATGATCCTCTTTTGTGCCGATGGCGACGGCGGCGGTCCTCCCTGCGATCTCTGTTTCTTGATGGGGCCATTGAGTTTTAACTGCGACGTGCTTCTTTGACCCTTTAGAATTGCAAGACTGTCACCGTTTCCATTCCCTTTGTTGTTCTTGCCCTCATCTTCCCCTTGGTTCTTGTTCGATGATGAAGCGTTGGAGGAGTTCTGTGACTTTTCTTTGGGGTCCTGCTTTTGACTCAGACACCAATTGCAAATTCGATAAGACTCGTCGGTCTTCGGGTAGAGATTGCTACAGTACCTGTAAAGATTGAATTGTTAAGAAGAAACTTTAACTTGTCATGAACAATCAGAAATAAAGACGATGAAATCCAATATATAGTAAAAAAAATATTAAGACCCAAAAGGTAAAACCAAAAATAATTAGTTTTTGGTAGGATACCTGTGCTGCGATCTGAATTCGCAAACTTCGCACTGGAAAAGCTCGTGGGAGAAACCATAATCCCCACACATGCAACACTCGAGGCCAGGCTTCGACGCAACAACATTAGTAGTGTCTTTGTTTGTTGTCATAGTATTGATCACTCTTTCATCGATCGAGAGAGCTGAGAGAGAGAGAGATTATGGGGGTGGCTATAGGCAGATGCCCATACAACAAAATGCCTCGACGGTGTTTTATATATTAATAGAGCGTGAAATGGAATATTTTAGTATCAATTTCGGCGTCGCCGTCGTGTGTTAAAAGTAGTATTATAATTTCCAATATATATGTATATATACTTGTTGCCAAATAAAAGAATCCATAATATTTGAGGTTGAGAGTCAGATAAAAACATTCTTCCCAAGTCTTGTCTTTATAAAATTAGATGGCCCAGTAAAAAAGTTTTTTTAAAAGAAATGATGATCACAGAATGTTAGATTACGTTTGATACTCGTTAAAAAAACATATATAATAAAATAAAAGAAGCCTAATTTGCCCCTGCAACCACCATGTAAATTTCCAATAAAAAAATGTAATTAATTTTGCCTATTGCAATATAAAACAAAGCGAAATACTTAAACTACAAAAATATTAAACCTACAAAATGACATATGTAGCTTGATTGTGATACATCAAATTGTAAAGTTACTTTTTCATAAAATAGATAAACAGATCACATGAAGCCACGTCAGTTTGTGAGTATACTTTTATGTAATCCCTTTGTGATTTTATTACTTTTGTCTACATTTCATGTGATTTTTATTATATTTTTAACCAAATGGCCGGTGATGGTAACCAAAAAATAGTCGGTAAGAATTAGTAGCATGCATTGCCACTACAAGAAATTTAATTTTTAGGGACGAAATTAGTTAAGGACGAACTAAATTTCGTCTCTAAAAGTCATTTTTTGAGACAAATTTTTCATTTCATCTCCAAAACTGCCTCAGATACAAATTTCGTTCGAACGAAAAAATATCTATTTGAACGGAATATTTTGTAACGAAAAAAATCGTCTAAAAAAGAAAAACCATTCGAACGGGGTATAAAGTGTTCGAACAACCAATTAATTCTGTTCGAACAGTATATGATATGTTTGAACAGTAATAATATTGGTGGGAAATTAAATTTGTTTTCCCGGAGAAAGTTAATAACCGTATGAACTTAAATTTATTACTTCGAAAGGAAATTTTTTTCATTAATTTGTTGAGGCGCCCCATCTGTGGCGACCTCCGCTCAGTCGCTGAAACTGTAACCCCTGATCGAAGTAGGAAGTTAGATATCAGTAGTGCAAATGGTAGACTACATCCACTAACATAGCATGACTCCGATCGGATGCGATAAAAGAAATATAAGGCCAAATCAATGGGGTCCCCCCGCCCTATCCTCAACAAAAATCTGGCTCAATCGATCATGAAATCAGTCTTGTATTTTTTCGAGTCGATGTTATAGCCGACAATCAAGTTAAGCATTCTGAAAAATGCTATACACTCAGCCTGTCGGATCACCTTGCTCCCATCATATGGAGGAGCTGAAGGGTCTCGCACTAGATGACGCACCTGATCATCTGTGAAACCATCATCAGGCAGATCCACATCCTCACTACCATCCTGACTATCATCCGACTCTACATTCGGGGCCGGTGTGGAGGATCCACATCCTCACTACCATCCTAACTTGGTCTCTTGCACGTTTTCATCCGGTAGATGCCATTAATATACTGTTTAACCACAAGAAAATTAAGAATATAATTATAAATATATTATTTAAAATATATTATTTAAGAATTACACTTAGATTGAACTGTATTGAAATAATCCGTTCGAACTAAGAATATTCCATTCGAACTAGTATATTTGTTCGAATGGAAGATTCTGTCCAATCGAACAGCCAATTAATATTCGTTCGAACGGTAAGTTTTTGTTCAAACAGAAATAATTCTGTTTGGCATCATCACGTTCGAATGGAATAGAACCCCTTCGAACGAGATCGAACCCAAACAGCCATGGCTGAGTCGACTCAGCCATGGCCGAAACTCTAATCTACACCAAAAGAGTTCGATTAAATCGGTATAAATGATTAAGAAGTGAATCTAAATCACTTCTACCGATTAAAATCCATACATTTGATCAACTACACCAAAATGGGGGGATTTCGAACTGGGCGTATAAAGATCGTGACACCTAGTTCGAACGGGTTTTTATTCCGTTCGAACGAATTTTATTTCGTGAAATGTGTTTGGTGGGAAATGACTTTGAAATTTTCGTGTTCGAATGAGTAAATGATCCGTTCGAACGTGACTTCACATATTCAAATACCACAAACTTTCGGTTCATTTTCATTTTGTGCGAAGTTTTGAAAGTTGTGGAGGTAGAGAAACATTCTTGGCCTCTAAGAGAAGGGATTCTTGAGAGAAGATTGAGAAGTATAAAAGGTAAGTAATATATTTTTGAATTATTTTTTGTGTTTTGAATTTCATAGCAAGTTGATTTATTGTTGGGTGTCTTTGGGTTATGCTATAATGTGTTTTATATCATTGTGTTTCTACAATATCATTTACAATAGAAGGAAACTAAACTAATGTGGATGATCCTGGATATTTCATGTCGTGAATTTGATATTTTCTAGATAAAGATTTTGGTCTCTGTTTCATGTTTGGATTCTGGGACAATACCGTTCGAACGCTATTATTTCCCGTTCGAACAGAATGGATTTATATGCGAACCTGGGTTTGTACCGTTCGAATGTTATGGTATCCGTTCGAACAGAATGAATTAAATAGGAAATGGATTTATATATATATAGTTATATATAAATATATATATATATATATATATATATATAACTATAGTTATAATATATTTAGTTGATGCATATTCACAAACAGGTTCAACAAAAGCCAAATTACAAAAAGCAGCAAATAGAAAACTTTACAACTGAAACAAATAGGAAACATCTAAGGAATCCTCCTCAGGATTTAGTGAATTTGGATAATCCCCAAAAGAGACTGGCATGCACACATTCTCATTATTTGGAACTATTGAGGCACCTTGGGAGTTATCGTTTGCATTGGGTAGTGGCATCATATAATTGGTAATTTCAGATTGAAACCAACTATCAACATCTTCTGGGTAAGAAGGTTTCCCATAACTGTTTCCATTAGGGTTTGTAGCGAGAGAACCATCAGGAAAATTTTGAGTTGCTAGAAATTCCTTAAGAGATACTAACTGAGCTTGTAAATTTAGAACCTGCAGAAAACAAGGCAGAATACCTTATTTAGGAATTTATAGGAATTAAGGTTTTAATTACTATAGATAAAAGATAAAAGGTAATGGGTAATGACCTACTGCTGGAGAGCATAGATATGTGAAACAATGCCATAAATAGGATTTTCGAGTCTTGCGTGTGCTTCATATGTTAGCGTAGCTATTGCTTCACAGCGATCACTCACTGGGAGATGAGAAAGGAGTTTCGATGCATTGTGTGCACCGAAAACTTTATGAATAGCAGAGAAATTGGTTACTCCATGTTCATGGCAAAAGAAAGGAGCAAAAATGCATTCTTTAACTCATTTCCTCCTTAGGAATTTGCAAGCTCTACAGGAATAGTATGAACTGGCCATCTGGGATTTGTTTGTTCAACCTGAGAAGGAAGGTTAAATAATTTGCAAGCTTCACGGAACCTGTCATCAGGATTCACGCAACCTGTCGGTCTAACCTTTAGTAAAAGAAGACGGCGATGTGAAATTGTCGGCATCCCTTTTTAATAATTTAGGACACTTACCGTTGGCAAGTATTAGACAGTCCTGTGCTAAACGGTATCGTATGGATGATTAGTTTGTGATTCTTAATTGATATTTAGTCTTAATTGCTAAACGGTATCGTTTGGGCTTTTATTTATAGTGTTGAGTGAAACCGGGCCCAGCCCGTGTGAAGGATTAATCCTGCAGTGCGGCCCGTTCGGTTTTGAGAGTAAACCCAGCCCTTTGCTTCTTCTTCCTCCTTCTTCGTTCTTCTTCTTCGATTTTTCTTCTGCAAACCGAACACTCCAGCAGCTGCTGCCAACACTGAAGCTTCCATGGACACGCACAGTCAAGCCTTATCAAGACACCTCTTCCTCTCTTCTCCACCTCCAGCTTCCACCTCCTTCATCCTCATTTTTGTTACTATAGTTTTGTTATTTATACTAACTAATATGTTTTTATTTTTGTAGGACAAGATGATATCTCTCAAGGAAGTTAATGCGGATCCATCTGATGCATCATCTGTCAACGATGTTCAGATCCTTTCTCAAGTTCTTGGATCACGTTCTAGATATTTGAGAGGTTTAGGACGTTGCGTTAAACTATCTTCAACATCATCATCATCTTCTCAAGTTAGATCGAATGACGAGAAAACTAAAAAATTGGAGGAAGCAGCACTTGAAATAGAGCAATTGAGGTCTAAGGAAAAAGAGTTGCTGACCAAATTAGATCAAGCAGCAGATCTTGAGACAAGATTAGAATTGTAAAAGTTATGCTTCAGTTGCAGTCAGTTATGTCACAAAACTCTACACCACCACCATAATTGTAAAAGTTTTTTTTTTCTTTAGGGTTAATACATTATAAAGTTTCAAAACATTTGAACAATTGACATTTGAATTATATTTTGTGTAATACTAATATGGTATTTTTAATTAATTTGGTTCTGTTCTGTATGTTTCATACCGTTCGAACGGTAAATAACCAGTTCAAACGGTAAAGTACCATTTCTAAATCCATTCGAATAAACAAATAACCATTCAAACAAAAAATAATTCATTCGAACGAATAACACGGAATACAGTTCGAACGGACGTAATTTGCATTCGAACAAAATTTATTAGTTCGAACAATATCAAATATTGTTATTTGTTCGATTCAAAATTTTATTTCGTTCGAATGGACGGGTAGGTTCGAACGGAAAATATTCCATTCGAACACTCATTTCGTTTGAACAGTATCAAATATGGTCATTTGTTCGATTCAAAATTTTATTCCATTCGAATGAATATGTCGGTTCGAACGGAAAAATATTCCATTCGAACAAGATATTGAGACGAAATTAGTTCGTCTAAAAAAAATTATCCGTTCGAACGGTTTCGACTGGTTCTGTAAAATTTCGTCTCCAAAAACATTTTGAGACAATCTTTTAGAGACAAATTAGAGACGAAATTTTTTCATCTCCAATTCTTTTTTGGGATGAAATTGTGGTTTTTTGAGACAAAATTCAAAAAACCATTTCTCTTGTAGTGTGCCTTTTGTGAATACGAGGTACTAATGATTCACAATTGAAAACCTAATACTTCTGTACAATATTAGATATGGATGGTTGCCAGCCACCTCTGAACTTGTCTCTTACCCTATTTTTTCCTCAAAAAAGAAACCCAATTAGCTGATGATGCGTCCGAGTCAAAGGAAGAAAACAAAACGCGTTACATTAATATAAGTAGCATGCAGCTTATATTATATATATTAACCAAGTTTAGGTGTGATGGTAACATCTTTGATGCCACGTACGTCGACTGGCCTTGAGGAAAAATATGACACAAAACGTACGATGGGGCTTGTTTTGAATGAAAATGAATAGCCATTTCTCATTCAATATCCGTCGAGTACAATTATTAAATACAAACAAGCCCGTTGCTTGAACGCTAGCTCTTATTAATATTGCCAGTACACGCACGCTGGATTTATGGTCAAGATATATATCCCTCATCTGACTCTCTCTCTATATATTTATTCTACTTAACTTTTAAATTATCATGTTACAACAGTTGTCGGCTAACTTATCTGTATCTGAAAAAATTAAAGAACAAATTTTTGATCGGTTTGTATATGAATAAAATGACTTGTGGCATGTATATTGCATAATCGGGTTAGTTGGCTAATCAAGGTTTACCGTGTCGTGTGCAAGGGAAAATATATATAATTGATAACTACTCCCTATTTTTTTTTCCGGTTTTTGACGTGAAAAGCCCGAGTTTTCAATTTCAGGAACTTTGATTTTGTAAATGCTCCTAAGAGTTAAGAAATTGCTCCAACATCGTTGAAACCCAAGTCATAATTTTGGGATTAGCTTCAAATATGGACAATCCAATATCACAATTTACCATCTCAACGCTGTTAATTTAGGCTTCAAAATCATCTCTCTCTCTCACTACTATTCCACAGAAGTGGAGATATTTAGACCTCATTTTATTTTCACAACTCATCTCTTCTCATCTCTTTTCATTATTATAATTTTTTCAAATTTTTACATAAAATAAAATAAACAATTCAACTTTTTCAAATTTTAAAATAAAAAATAATATTAAAAATATATATTTTAACAAGATTTTATTTAACTTTTAACTTTAATCTCATCATATTTGTAAAAATAAACGAGACGCCTCGTTTGTTTTCGGAAAACATTTCATCTCATCTCAATTTTATCATTACACTTTTCCCAATTCTAATATAAAATAAAATAAACAATTCAACTTTTTTTCAAATTCATCTCATCTTCTTTCACTTAATCATTACAACTTTTTCAAATTTTAATACAAAATAAAATAAATAACTCAACTCAACTCAACTCAACTCATCTCATCTCATCTCAACTCTAAAAACAAACGAGGCTTAATAATTCGCTTGTACGTCGGTCACCGTATATGAAAGAGTGAATTACGGACTAAAGAAAGTAGATTCACAGGTTGTCAGATTTGTCTTCACTTTTTATCCCAAGGGGGTAGTTTCTAGTTGATATAAGATCACTGCTTGCTACTCAATTTCAATCTCTCTGTTCTCAACAATAAATAGGAGTCTGACCGACAGAAACTCTCAGCCACTTATACCGGCTCTACTCGGATCCCAGATTCAATGCAAATTAATGATTAGGTAATACCGTTATGCCAAATCCACGAAAATTCAATTGCATCAATACTCATACTTATATTTATGTATGTAATGTATCTATCATGCATGCATGCATCAGTGCTGACCAATATATTGGCCGACAAGTTACTTGGTTGTACACTTGATGATTGATTATGTTTGTTTAAGTTAACACTCAACGACCAGTTCTGGTCAGAATCATAAAAGCCAAGACTCTCCAGTCCTATTGGCAGTTCTCTAATCTAATAGCACGACCTAAGCTTTTTATGTGCATTTGGCGATGTACTTCCATGCAGTTTATATAAGATAAAGGAAATGTTATCTATATATAAATAAATAATTGCAGAAAATTACATTAGAAACTTATAAGTGAAATGTTAGATTACATTTTATTATAAAGTAGATCTAATCGTACCATTTTAAGCAACACTAATTTATAGAGTAATTTTTTTAATTCTCTATAGAGCTAAGGCCAAGAGAATAAAAAAGCAAGCACAAAAACGACACCAGGCAAGCACCCGTGAACATGTGTACAAAGTGAGGATCCAGAAAAAGGGGCAGCAAACCCACGACACAATATTGCCGGTATTTTGAGCTGTGCTATAAAAACTTGGCGTAATTGATCTGAGAGGGCTAGAGATTTTGAACACCACGCATAAACTCCCAATACACCATCAGAATATTGATTTCAACTACATTATTGTCTTATTCTCTGACTAATTTCTTTTTTATTGGCTGGCACCGAGGGCCAAAATAGTATCCCGACTAATCTTGAGAATGCAGAGACCCTCGGCAAGAAGTTTGCAAATGCACCTTGAGTGATTCGAAAAGAAAATCCCACAATACAATGACTCCTAAAAATTGTTTGCACCCAGAGAGATTCAAACCGTGAACATTGGATAGAGAATACCACTAAGACCAAGACTTTTACCATTTGAGCCAGCCCTAGGGGTTCTTTGACTATTTTTGCACCAAACTCTCGCCTCACTCTCTCTCTTTTACTTCCGTAGCATCGCGCCGCTGGCATTTTTACTGATTCAGCTTCCAGTGGGGCTTATTATTACAAGGAAATTTTCAGCCATTACCTATCAATAGTTATAGTTGTAGTAGTAGACTCCAAAAAGATCTCTTCAACTATGCTGTGCTACTTGTCTTCTTGTGCCAGCATAGAAGCACACATGAAAGAGACTAGGTAATTCAAACATACCAACTTATTCAACTTTTGGTAGTCACGAAATTCTGAATATAGAAGTGAAATATGAGTATTAAACATACTACGTACGGTATAGAAATTTCAGCAACTAAGCCTGAACCAGAAGGAACACCGTTATGCTGTAAATGATAAACTTATTGCAGGTGGCAACTGCACCATGTTCTAGAGAATATATAAACAATAAAACACAAATGACGATTTCTGTGCTCTTATTCTGTACAGGCAAAAAAGAAAAAGAAAATACAACTATACAAGAAAATTTCAAATATATGTTACCAAATAGAAGGGTAAAGATTTGAGAGAGAGAGAGAGAGAGCAAACAACAGCAGTAATTTACGACGAAGGAACAAAAAAGCTCGAAGCGAACAAGGGATCAAGGCGGCTCAGTCAATTTCAATTTATTTTTGCAGGATGCCACCAGACTTTACCGATGTCCTATTACCAACAATGGCTTGCTTATATCTCCCCCTTCACAACCTTATACACAATGCAGAAACACCATCACTTAATATACACTTAAACACAGCGTCTGCCATGAAATAAAAGTAGAAATCAATGATGGTCCCATCTGCCATGAAATAAAAGTAGAAATCAATGATGGTCTGGAATTTAACATCTTCGTTGACAATTCTATAAACCAATCCAACGCTCTCCAGGGTCCACAATATGGATATCTTGTACATCAACCCGTTGCTTTTGTATCATGATTTTGCACATGTACTATCAGTTTTTAAGTTATAGAACATATATGTGTAGCATAAAAGCACCACATTTTGGCGGTTCATATTTCAAATTCTAATTTACTCCTCACAAGTAAATAAATTCTCCTTCGGAGAATGCACAGATAATTTCTACGACAAAGTTTTAGATAAAGTACCAAGAAACAAGCATACAACAAACACGGACAAATAAACAGAGAAAATGGATTACTTACAAGCATGCTTCAATAGAAACCTGATTAGCTCTGAGTACACTCAAATGGATGAAATGTTCCTTCAGTAAACTCATGCCTCCGGAACGGCTGAAGAAGTCCAAAAGGCCTGCACATTAAAATGTAATTCTTGCAGGTAAATATAACCATAGTAGGTCATGCGAAGAAGAATGAAATTAACATAAGATAGTCTTTTCAGGGTAATATTGTATGATATCATATGCTCACACAGGCTTTTGTGGTCTGCATCTTCAAAACTAACCCCCCCCCCCTTTCTCTCTCTCTCTCTCAATGATAAACACACTGAAACCACATCCTACATTTACGCATACGAAGATGAAGTGCCATATATTAACCCCAGATCTTGTTACATGTAATAGTTTCAAAATTTTTTATTTCATCTTTTTTTATTCCCTTCAACATGGTGTAAGAGGGAGCATTTACATACCACGAATATGTGAAATGCACTTCAACTCAAACCAAAATAACATGGTGGCATGCGAAAGTGTTCAGGATGAATAAAATGGTAAAACAAAAAAACACGTTAATGCTTTTTCAGCTAGAAGGATACTAGAGCCTTACAGGAGAGTTTCACGATTGCGGCATAATTTGCGTTGATTGTTTTCCATGGCAACCAGCACATCAGCAGTTTCTGGTCTTTCTGCTCCACCTGCTACAATAGATGGGACTGGAGCACTTGGAGTCCATATCTAGAACAATGAACCACCAAAATTCAGAAATAATCCGTCTGCTCCACCCAAAATACTACTACTGATCACATTTACCTTTATTGTGTTGTCAATCCCACTAGTTGCCACAACAGAATCAAATGGGTGGCACTGAACACAGTTCACAACTATGGGAAGACATGAAAAAATAATCAGACAACTTAATTAATCAAAGAGACTACCATAGTCAGTAACTAACTCCATTCATCTTGGAGTGAGGGAGAGCATTACCAGCATCATCTCCAAGAAGCATTTTTATCAGTCTACCGGTTTGCTTTTCCCAGATAAACCATCTACCATCATCACTTCCACTAGCAATATACTCACCTGTAAATCAATAAGTTAAAAGGGGAGAAAAACTATACAAGTTTGAACATGAAAATGCATGAATCACAGGATACAAGATAACCAATAATTTACACTAAACAAGAAACAAAATCTTCTGTCATATATAGGTTCAAGAAGGACATAGAAAGAACCGGTGGAGATATCAACATTAACATTGAATATTAAAAGTGATGCAGTTCAGTAAGTAGACAAGCAATTTCATTAATGGAGAGGGTTTGGAGAGGGAGAGCGGGGGTTAGGCTTTTCACCAATTAAACATTATTTACTTAACACCACCACCATGGTATCAAAGTGTGATTGTCAATAAGGACTTTGTCCCACTATTAACATTTCAAACTTAACTTGCATGGTATTAACTGATGATAATGACCGCAGGAGAAGAAAAGTACCTTTCTGGCCAAGAAAACTGGCCTGTTTTATGTCAGTTCCGACATTGCAGTGGCCAACATATCTCTGCTTCATATCAATTGCTGCCTCAGGCTGCAGTATAAACAAAAACATGAACTAAATGGCCAAAGCAAGATGAATAAAAAAAATTATGTAGCATATGACAACAAAGAGAACATAGGACTTCAAAAATTTTGGTGCAACCAATTAAAAAAAAAAGGGCCAGCTCATTTAATGAACCTGTGTCTGTGTATTAGTTGGCAAGTGAAATGGCAAACCTGATAAGGTATCCCGTCATTTTGTGATGATGAAGGTGATCCACATATACCATTTGCACCGGCACTTTCTCTAGATGAATCACCTCTTCGATGAAATCTCACATTTACGCTCCCATGAAGAAAGTTTGATTCAACATCATGTCCTTCATCACCTGATATTGAAGTTTCGAAGTCCAACTCCAATTCCTCATCGTAATCAGAATCTTCTCTTTCAGATCCTGGACCATCTTGAGAAACATCACTATTAACCTCTGATCGGTAGAGTATATCACTTAACGAGAGTATTCTTCCACCTCGTGATTCAGACCTTGGCATTCCCTCATTTGCCTTATTTTTTTCAGCTTCAACTAGTTATGTAATCATGCAGTTAGATTTACGTAAACCATGAAACTTTATTCTGAAAAAATCCCTCAATGGTACTTATATAATTCAAGTCAAACAAAAAATATGCTCAACATCTTACCAACAACAGAAGAACCTAAAAGGAAACGTCTTTATTGTAGTGTTTACGTTTTATCACACATGATGGTTGAGCTTGGGTTAATTATCCTTGTGATAAAATTAACATCAACAGCCTCCATAGAACCACGATAGACGTACAAGCAACTTTAGTCATGAGTTAGTAGACATAAAGCAGCCTGTCCTTACATGATGATCTGAACTTCAAAAGAAAGGAGGCGTATCATGTTTGAAACACTTTACAAGAGCTGCATTGAGCTCAGGTTATTGTAGATACAAAAACTAACATGTGGGGAGGAAGTCTCTGGACTCATATTGAATATTCATGACACATGTGCTTCCCATGTTTATTAAAACTTACAAAGAAAATTACGAGTTTTGATGATTAGAAACCTCACCAAAGGATTATATACAAATCCTGTCAGTAGTTTTAAATTTGATCAAAAGGCCTTTGGATAGGGGTTTATATGGATATTGAATGGTTTCCTTTCACTGCCAACTTGGCACAATCAGTTTTTTCTGTGCACTAGGGACTTGTTATATTGTAATAATTTCCTAAGCACATCAGTACAAGTTAAAATGCACTGTAATGCTAAAAATCTTCAAGTTTGCTTAAAGCTGGAAAGTTACCTCGCTTTAAATAGCCGGGAAGAAAAAAGATAGTGCTTTTATCAAGATGAGGAGATTGCTTTGAGAAAAAAAATATTAGTGCATACTGATAAAAAAGATTTCAAAACTGATAAAAAAAAAAGTTCAATATATGGGAAACGAAACCGACATGTCAGAATTTATTGGGCCTATTCTATATGCAATTGCTCCAACATATTCTATCCTTGCTTTGCACGAGGGCCTGTGCACCCCCGGGATTAGTCGGGACGCTGTTCCCGGACACCCAATGCCAATAAAAAAAAATATTTTAAGGACATGGCATACGTACTATACTATGATATGATAGAAGTACAACGTCTATACCCAATAACTATCTTATAATCAGTTTTAACTTGCATTATTAGTAAACTACCAAAATAAGACTAGTAAAAATGTATTGGAACACATTTTATGGCATGAAGTGTTAGACAAGGATAAAATTAAATTAAATTTTTTATGCTATGGCAATACTAGTAAAAATGTATTGAAACACATTAACAGTGACAAATGTGATGCACCAACTATTAGTAATAAATGTAGAAGACATAGCATGGAAGAAACCTGAGACAAGATCCCTTTTGACATTCTCCACTCTTTCTGCCACTTCAGAATCTAATGGGGCCAAAATTTGAGCTGCCGTTGCGAAGTCAAGAGCATCTTTATGTTTGCCTAACTGCAAGAAACTAAGAGTTAGGAAGTAAAAATAATTCTCTAAACAACTAAAGAGGCAGATTCAGTCAGCAAGTTCACATTCTGTGTATACTTCCTGTGTACTTGGGCTATACCATTTACAATCTATAAAGTTTTACTCATAAAAAAAATCACATGCCTAGAAGACAAGGTGTATTCTCTCAGACCACAGTCCAGCATAAAACTCAAAACCAAAAATTTCATTTATGGCTTACCTAGACCAAAAGAATACTATGAATTTGGATGCTCTATAATATAAATATCAATGATTCTTATGAAAACTAAGACAATAATTATTAGAGTGAAATTTTAAACCCTTAAGAGCTGCAAATGGCATTCAAAAGCTTGCATACAATTTATATGCAATCGCCTAGCTTTGCAAGAACTTCACTACGGATAATCGTGACTCATCCTGCTCTGGTAACTGAAAACACCTACTTTTAAATGTAATGATTTGTGATATATATTGGAAAATATAGCATCGAAAGACAAACAGATGGGATTTAATGAACTGTGGCCAATCTGGAGCAACAAATAGGCAAGCATTCAGGTCAGAGGAGTTGCTTGGGCACCTAGAGCAATATGCTTTGATCATACAGTCAGTTGCAGCAGTACTTAAAATTACCTGTGACAAAGCTTCAGACATATGATAAAGTGCTTGAAAAGAGGAATTATCAATCCTCCGAGCATTGTAGCAATCTCTTATAGCCATATGAGCATCATTTTTCCACTTCCGCTGGAGAAGGAGAAAAAACAGATGATATACAGGTATTCATGAACTGAATGTGACTGAACTTCCAACCAAGTAACATATTAAATAACCTTGAGCAATAGAGCAGCACGTAAACAAAGACATTCATGCTTTAGCTTGGGCCCAATGCCATGACCATATCTATCCAAAACCTCATTGCATGCCTCAATTCCATAGAAGTAATTTGTCGCCTCCTCTAAGGTTTTTTCTGCAATTTGAATTAGTTTCCTGCACTTGTCAAGCTGAAACAACCATGTCAGACAAGCTAAAACATAATCAGCACAACAGACTTTTTTCTTTTCTTTTTTCTCCATTACTAAATTGAAAGACATATATATACAAAAGAGCAGTAACACAATATTCAAATAACTAATAAATAAGTAAAAAAGCAGACCAATGCAGCAAAATTGCTTTTTCTGTGAAGACGGCTTGAGAAGACATTGGATACTGCTGGCCGCAATTCTACCCCATTGAGGATTGGAGTGAAACTCGTCAGCTTCAAAACATCTCCTGAAGTATATTGCATAGCACTCCTGCCAGCTGTGAACTCAAAAATAACATATAACCTTTAAACTTTGTTAATTTGACCATTAAAAACTACAGGAGAAAAAGAACACTAAAAATAATGATGTCACAACTATGAATACATCATTGTGCACATATAAACTACAACACATTCAAATCCTAGACCACAACTTAGGATTGCACTTAGTCGACCTGAAACCGACACTCATTTTACATCAATAGATAAGTGCTTGAGTCACATTTAGGGTATCACTCATGGGAAGCAGGTGCTATCGTTTGGGTTTTCAGTCTAAAACTTTAAAATCTTTCAGGAAATTCAAAACGGCCAGTAATGAAAGGATTGAAGCCAGTAAGTTTCAGATTCCAATGCCCAAAACTGTATCCATGCAAAAAGGTTTACAAACACAAAAAAGTATACCTATATACCCACTTTTTCTTTCAAAAATAACAGTAAATTTCTAAAAAGAAGAAAGCTCAAAGCACAAGACGTGTGTTAAAATAAATCTTCAAAAAATATAAATATCCCACACTCCCTTGAGCACAAACAAATAAATACACAAGGATGCTGGATGTTGAGTTAGGAAAGCAATATAGAAAATGCTAACTAGGTGCTTCTCATGCATACTCCCTATGTACTTAGGTTTTTCGTATTTCTATGAATAATACTTCTTGATTACCTATAAAAGAAAATTTTAAAAAAAATAATAAAAAAAAAAGCAATGTACAAATGTAATTCATGAATTGGCAAAATGATATGTTCTTGTATAAAAAGAAATATTTAAAAAGTGAAAAGCAAGGTTCTTGAACACTACCACAATTTTATTTATTACAGTACCTTTTTTTTTTTTTATAAGTACTTACAGTACATTATCAAACCAAACAAGACCAAGTTGAAGATTTCAAGCTCTTAGACATAACTGCCTTTTTTATGTATTAATGATCAAAGACATATCTTAAGAATATATCACAATATATGATTATCAGTACAACAATAAGGCACAAGATTAAGCACGTTTACGTTTCAAGCACACTGTTTCTGTCCCTGCATTTTTTTGTGAATACCCAAATAACATAATTGAACGTTGTTTGGGGCAGGGGGATGGGGGGAGGCTTCTCACAATAAAAGACAGTAAACGATAAATATCCCTTAATCAAATGATTCAATGGCATAGGAGCTAAGCATCTTAAGACGATAAATATACCATTAGTTACATCCATCAGGTACACATGCTCTCCACTGTAACTAAGGAGAACCTCTTCTCCAGTTGGACTAAACGTAACATGAGTGAGGTGCAAGCTTGGAAATCCCTGGAAAAAATGGGAAAAAAGTAATTTACAAAACAAAACTATGCTAACTATAATGGTATACTAAATAAAAGTAGCTCTGAGTCTTATATGATGGCTTATTTATGAAACAAAGTAAAAAACATGTGCAGAAAATATATTTTTAAATTAAGAAAAGAAAAAAAGAAGATAAAATTAAGTAGATTAAAAAGTGAGTACAATAGGATTCTAACAAAGTTTGTAAAGACTGACTGACTAATACAAAAACAAAATCCACTAAACAAGCCTAACCCATATGTGGTAATAAACATTCAATTTTTTCATCAAAATTCTTTTTGTCCCCATCTACAAGCCCAAAGAAGAAAAAAACCCCAACTAAAAAAAGAGAGAGAGCTAATTAACATCTCCACTAAACACTGAAACATCTACACGAATCAACAACTAATGCAGACATCTATTTGGCAAAACGTTTTTGCAAAGAAACTTTACCACAAAGAGAATAAAAGTGCAAAATGAAAATCTTAAAGCATCCTAGATAACTTTTCTTATGGATAATAGTGCAGAAAAAGTTGCAACAAGGGGGTGGCAGCAGAGTTTTGAATACCGTACCGGTACCGGCTGCACCGGTCGGTATGTACCGTAACAGACGATATGGAGGAAATAGGTGTTTCGTACTGGGCCAAATACAGGCCATTTCGGTGTGTTTCAATCAATACCGGCCGGTTTTTAGTATACCGGCCCAGCCGAAATTTTGTATTTTTAATGTATTTTCATAATTTTCACTCTGATTCTCACATTTAAAACTATTTTCTTAACTTTTTTTTAATTCCCTTTTCTCGAGGACTGAAAATTCCTACTCCCTTTTTCCTGATGAAGATGAGTAATTATTTTTTTTAATAGTTGGATTGAGCACTTACAAGTATTTTTTTTTTTATATAAGTAGAACTTACAAGTATTATTGAGTTTTATAAATATGTATTTTAACTTTTTAAGACTTGCATTGATGTTATTTTGAAATATAATTTATACATATAAAATTAATTTATCTATATATAGACTATCCTGAAACGGTACTGGTACTGAAATATTTCATTCCAATGCCTTAACCGAAACAATCACCGAAATGGTATTCAAAACTTTGGGTGGCAGCATCCTTTTATCAACTAGTAGCAAACACCAATGCAGCAATTATTTTTAGCACCAGTAACAATATGATGCAAGACTAATCAGAAAGAACTCTTAAACTCACATAGTCAGAGAGATGCATTGGGCAGAAGTAGTTAACGCAAGGAGGAGGTGACATCCTTTTCCGACAGGAGGTCAGTGGAGGCAACATCCTTCTATCATATAAACGTGCAAATGCATCACTGCAAAAACACATAGCACTCAGAAATCTGTTAGAACAGGAATCGGGGGAAAATTTTTAACATGCGCAATGAGAATTCAGCAACAATAAAATACCTCCCACCAACAAGGAGCAAATGAGGCCTAGTGGAACTGATATCACAAGATTTTAGAGCTAAGACTTGTTTAGGAGGATCAGACAATGACCTCTTTGCTCCACACCGCAAGTCAAGCTGCCATCAAGTTTAAATGGGAAAAGCAATGATTTCCTAGGCATTAAATTGGAGGACACCAAGTCCATACAGAAAGCACCTCAAAGTCATGAATGAAAAAGATTTGTAAGTTGACAAAACCAGAAGCATATTTTTGGTGCCAATGTGTACACCTACTCACACAAGCCAAAAATAAAGGAAGCTGCCCATCAAAAATAAAGGCAACTGCAACGTGGATAAATGCCTATTGTATCAAGGATCAAGTTGATGGCCATGGGAATACTAAGCAAGGTCTCTCAAATTTGTTCCCAAGAAGATCCCTCCCATTCTTGGTTTCATGAAAACTTGCACAATAAAATAGCTCTGCAATATTTGCAGTTCATTTTAGAGTACCACGACTTTTTTTTTTTTTTGATAAGTAAGAAGTTTTATTGATCCACATAAATAGGCAATGCCCAAGTACACAGGAAGTATACGAGAAACAATTTTAGAGTACCATGATAGAAGTAAACAAGAGGGGGCTGTGTAATCACTTGAACATTAGAAAGCAGAACTTCATAGGGATCCAGATTTCTTAGCAATAGCACAATTACACAAAAGCCAAAGTGCATTTAGTTCACGATCAAGAGAAAAATCCAACTCAAATGGCTGACAACAACTATTTAATATTTATTCCAACCAGAGTATTAATCAATGGGCAAGAAGGAAAGGTATACACAAAACTAAAGCAACAGTTCCACAAGACAATAGGATAGAGCCAACACTTGCAATATGGAAAGTAAGCTCTATATCAAGCATGAAACAATAACCAGAAATGTCGAGGGTTCAGTTAGTCAGATGAACATCCCTTGCTACAATAGGCTACTATGAAATCTTTTAAGTGCCATTCATGAAACTCAGTTCTCAACAAAGGCAATTGGAGATGTCATGATGTGTTCTGTAATAAAAGATGAATGTGAAAACACAATTGTATAGGTTCACATACTAGAACATTGCGACATTCTTGACGAGAAGATCCAGCCGGAGGACAAGATGTGCCCTCTCGAAAGTCATGCTGCCTCAAAGTCCCATCTTCACTAGCACTCCATACCACGTTGGGGTTTCCAGCCTCAACCTTCAACCAAAAAAGGCTGGCAGAAGTTATTAGAAGCAAAGGAAAGCAACTGACTGTTAATATTCGCCACTATAAATTTTTTTTTTATAAGTATAATATTCGGCACTATAAATACTTGTAAACAAACATTCACCACTATAGAAATCGCAAAAGCTTCAAAATAACTCTCTTTACAATGATTTCCAACAAATATCTTACAGCTAATTTTTTAACTCTTTTTGTGTGACATTGATATGTTGCAGTTGGAGAAACATCATCAGGCCCTCTCCCACTTAAGCGAGACAAATTAAATAACCGCACCTGCAAAAAAAAGCAGTAAGTGCAATTCACCAGCAAAATCTGACAGCACACAAACAGAACCCGCCTATAAACATATAAAATGATTTGAAAATTACTTCTGCATCACCAGCTCCAGAGGCCACAAGCTCATCAGAGGTTTCAGGCACAAACTTTGTACAGAATATGTTTGCAGAATGCCCAGTCTCTATAGAATGCAAAAGACTCCGACTGGAATAGCTCCAAATATTAAGCTGCATGGAAACAAAGCATCAATAATTTCATGAAAAAATATGTGTACACAAGCATTGGAGAAAGTGTGTAGAAAAACTAGCATCCCCAGCTGATGAGTCGATCGGCTCATTATCACTCTTTAGTTTATTTGAACAAAAACCCGATCAAAAAAAATTTATTTGAACAAAAACACCCATAAGTTCATAGTTTTAAGTTCAAAGATAAGGTCACGCAAGTCATAAAACTCGCATTTTTCTCACCCTGCCTCATATCCACTAGAGTTTACAGCAATACAATAATAACATGGGGGCTCTCCTCTACCCACCCCAAGCCACTCTGTTCTTTCAGTCTTTCTCAGCTGACCTCTTGAATCTGTTAAACTTCAAACAAAAGAAAAGAACCCAAGGAGCAAGAGGATACTATTAAAGTAGTATGTAGAACAAGGAAAAGCATTAAAATTTTGACCCGTGCGAGTGTGTGTCTCCATCGCAGGTTACATCTCACAAACAGGCTCCAAATGTATTCCATGTCATACTTTTTTTGATGATTAAAAAATTTATTGATCCTCATAATTAGGCATAGCCCATATTCCATGCCATACTTAGAAGGTGAATTAACACTTCATTCTGGCCAAAGTAGATAATAAAATATTAGAACTCTGGAAATTCACTTCACCAGCCAGATAAGTCACAGAGCAGGAAAAGCGAAGATAAAAAAGCATACTTAAGAGGAATGAAAACTCCCCAGGGGAAAGTGTTGGACATTAAAAAAAAACTATAAATACTGAGGCACTGATTGCCCTAAAATTTTGTAGGGTAGACTAAAAGTACATCTAATTGCACATTTTCCAACGTAATATCGACTGAGTGTTTTACTAAAAGTACATCTAATTGCACATCATGGAACAAAGATTGTAGCAAACTTATTTTGATCAATTGTAGGTGTGAGCCCATTGGTGGCTAGAGAGGAGGGGAACACAAACAAACACACGTGCGGGCAAGCACAAGCACACAAGCAGAGGAAGACATCCTGATTGAAGGTATCAATACATGGAATAAGATCACACTCTTGAAAATGAAATATTCTCATGCATAGCACATCTCAACACATGCTACTCACATCAAGATTATTACAAATATTAACATAGTGTAATATAGCCTAAGAGAAACACAATTTTACCTATTATCAATCAACAGAGAGTAAGTTACAAATTACAAATATAAAAAGCATCATACCCTTGTGTCATCTGATCCCGATATCAAAAGTGAACCCTTGGCATTCCAAGCCACAGCATTAACACAACCTTGATGCCCCTATGAGACAGACAGAAAGGAAGGGAGAGGTGACAACTAGTTGTTATTTAATATTTGGTAGAAACAAAGATTCCAAACACTAGATAACACAGAATAATAAAAGTGACATGGATCCTTAGCATGACTCACTATGTTGGTAATCACTATCCTAGGGTCCGAGAATTCATAAATTAGCAAGGGCTTTCACATGAAAAATCTACTGGAATCCTTAAGAAGAAAATGATTTGGAGTTGGCCTAATTTTGGTGTTTCAGTATAAAGTAATATACTAATATTTTAAGCTGCCTTAAACTTTCACATTGTTATAGCCCTGGCCCTAAATTTTGTTTTAACAATGGGACTCAATTGCCCAGAATTTGGATGTGGGACCTTTAGAATCTATTACATACTTTGCAAGGATCATAAAGAAAAGTAAGAAATTCAGGTTCAAATTAATAGATGACAAGGGAAAAAATACAAAAGAAACGATGTGAATAAGGCTGTATAAACCATGATCACTGCATCACTCAATGAAAACATTACATACTAAATATCTGACTAACCTCCATTACTTTTTCAAGGGAGAGCCTCCGTATAAATGATGAGTGCATCTGTAAACTATGATTAACAACCTATATAGAGACCAAAATATTCTCTTAGACCTTCAGAAAAGCGGAAACCCTTTATCAAATAATAATTGCAAACCAATCTTGATTAAAATAAATGCCCCAAGTGGAAATATGGCATAAATCATGCACTTTCTTTGATATTCCTTAAATTGAAAAAAGATGGAAAGTCAAGGAAGATAGTACATACAAAAGCATAAAAGCCAGAGATCCTTACGCAGAGAAAAAAAAAATAAACAAATTTATCTCTCTAAAAGAAATTTTGGGATAAATCTAAAGATACATTGATGTGGATTTCATCACTTGAATTTATTGGAAAAACCATTAAGAGATTAGTTTATGTATAAAAATCATTTCTTCCTAGCTTTATCTTCTAAAAAACCCTGATCAAATATGTTTAACACCAAATGTCACAAAAGCTTAAGTTGATGGGAAGAGATTAATTAAATGATTAAATGTATATACTAATTCCCTTCACTTGTGGGTCAAACTCTATATCAATAAATTGTCCCAATACATAGAATATTTAATTGAAATGGGGGATAAAGTGTGGAGTCAAGGTTCAAACTTAGGAGTTTTGCTCTAAGATCATGTTAAACACTAATTGTCTCAAAAAATTAAGTTAATGAGAATTGCTGAATTTAATCATTTGATATATGTTCTAACAAAATATAAGGAAAATATCGCGTTAGGCAATACAATACAGTGTGTTCAAATCTTCACCAGTGTAAAACACGTCAATGACCAACTCTCAACCCAAAACACACGAAATTGGTTGCACCATCGTGTTCTAGATGGTCTTAAGAGGAGTATAGCTGCCCTAGAAACGATAACTTTAGTGCAAAATGAACAACACTTGTATGTTTTTCCCTCATCCTGTTTCAAATTTTTGCAAGAAGTAAAATTCTCTCTGACCGGTAAAATTCAGCAGGGTCAAGCACCACTAGAGGTACTAAAAGTGGAAAATCTCTCATCTTTGGATTGTTAAAACGGGTACCGAATATATATGTATATATATATATTCATATTCATTCATATAAGCACTACTAGAGATACTGAGTTAAAACGGGTACCAAATTTTTTTCTAGCACTCAATCATGACCATACCCACATTACGAGGTCGCAAAAGGACTGGTGTTTCAAACACGTCGTTTAGAAAGATGCGAGTTGCTCCCTTAAATATGATGATTGATGACTAATCTATTGTACCGGCAATTCATCCTAAGTGTGTACAACACTTCTAAACAGATGAAGAACTGGAAGTATCCATAAGCACCTTACAACGCAATGAAAAACTTTAAAAACTCCCATCACATATGAGATGAACAAGTTTTTCAAAGAAATTCAATAACTTCTTCAGCCCATGAGAAACTAAACCCTTCAGTCTTTTTCACAACAAAACTATATCAAAACCCACGAAGCGCTAATTGGTACGAAGATTCAAAAGCAAAAAATCAAAAGCGAATTCGATCGACGGAAAAAAAAAAAAACATCAACGATTTGGTAAAATTATATGAGAAAAAAAGTACTTGGCGAGCGTCAAAGCGACGAGTCTCAAGCAATTCGGAGATGTTTCTGTCGCGAAAACCGAACGACTCCATTGAAAGAGCACTGGAAAACCCTAACGGAATCGAGTCCGACAACCGCTGTAATCAGCTCCTGGAGAAGGCGGTTCCGAACCTTTTACAGGTATGTGTATACGTATTTTCTTTAATTTTATTTTCTTTACTTATTTTCCGGGCATCCTAATAAGAAACGCCATTTTATAGTTCATTAGTCTGTAGTAGTACACAGTACACACGGAGTCGCCTCGTTAGCTTTCACAAAATTTTTCAATCTCATCTTATCACATATTATTTAATTATTATAATTTTTTTCAATTCTTATATAAAATATAATAAATAATTTAATTATTTCAAATTTTAAAATAAAAATAAGATTAAAAATCTATATTCTAATAATATTTTATTCAACTTTTAATTTTTATTTCAACATATCTCATCTTATCTACAAAAACAAATAAGACAGTCTCGATTTGAATACAAGAAGTATTTTTAACTTTTTTAAATTCTGATCAAAAATATAATAAATAATTCAACTTTTTTAAATTTTAAAATAATAATAATATTAAAAAATAATATTCTAACAATATTTTATTTAACTTTTAACTTTTATCTTAATTTATTTTATCTCAACTTACTCTCTAAACCGCACCTGAGTCGATACACGCTAATAATGCAGTGGATCTCACTATACTTTCCCCTTTATCTTTCTCACTGACCATTCATATTTTAATGAACGTTTATCCGCATCTACTCATATTCAAGGTTGATAATTGTAACGTTTTAGGGATGCCAACGTCACCTAAGGGTTTATATTTCAAAATAATTAGTAAAATTTCATTAGAATAATTATAAAGAATGATAATCTCTTTCTTAAGTACGTTAAAATTTCATAAGCCACCAACACTCATCAATCAATATGGGTATCACAACCTTTTATTAAATTCTCGACTTCGTCGGATCATTCCATCGTAAGTGATATGACTTAAGTCTCGCACTTTACTATTTGTAACGTACTAAAAGAAACCCAATTCACATTTAACTAGTCAATAACGCAATTTAACTTCATTAAAATCATTATTTAAAAAATATAAGAATTTCTTTCTCAACTAATGTGAAATCTTCATACAGCGTGCGTATACACTTTACAGTATGTATAGGGTATCACAATAACTTTTTTATAAAACTTCCAAACTCAAAATGAATTAACATGTAAGAGTTATAGACATGAGTTATTTAAAGAAATATATTGAGGTATGGCCAACTCATATAAAATGAACTTGGATTTATGTGATTGACATTTTTTATCACAAGTCTTTGAACCTTATGCCGACCCAATACAAAATTAGTGAATAAATTATTATAAACAAGTTAATATTTTTAACTATTAGCCTAAAAAGAAAATTCTACATCTAGTTTTTGGCAAAATATAAGATGGACTCCACCCATTTAAAATAAAATAAAAAACATTTATCCCTCAACAACAAGATTTTTCATCAATGTAGGAAATTACATCTATGGAATGGTGGTCAATTGTTTTGCTTTGGAAAGGGGAAAAATACTCCATAAACAAACAAGTTTAATATCTAGTATCTACATGTCAAAAAGGAAACTATTTTAACTTGCCTTGCAAAACTCACAATCATTGGAAACAATATTGGATGCAAATCATTCCAAACATGCAGCAGGAAAGTGAAACAACCAAGAGGTAGTTCATTATGGGGTAGACACTATCATCTATGAAGCAGAAGTCCCAACACCATTAAAATCAAAATATAGTATATGACAATGTAATCAACACCATTGTAATCAAGAACCGATAGTCTCATGGTATATAACCCGGTTTTTCAAATGGAAAAACTAGATTCGAAACACCATACCCTCTTGTATAAAAATATATATAATATATATGATGAAATTTTCGTCAATTTTTGTAAGTAAACCTTTGCAAATGCTAAGATTAGATTCATTTAAAACTTGTAGATCCAACATAAATTGTGAAAAACCCGCTTTCAACCACAACAGTTCTGCGGTAAAAAGGCAATCTCTCTCTCTCTCTCTCTCTAAAAAGTCTCCAAGTCCCCATTCTCCTTCTTGTTTCCTCTTTTCTTCATCTACTCACTTTGTCTGTCAAGTTAGTTCTCTTTTCTTAGTTTATTTTGTTACCTTTAAGGTCAAAAAAGACATATTTTCATTTTTTTGGCATTTCTTGAGAGACATGCGCAATACAAGAAGACTCCTAGGCCGCAAATCATTCGGTGGATAGTGGCGGTTTGGAGAAAATCATTGTGTGGTCTTCACAAGCCACTCACAATTGCGTGTGGTTCTCACATGCCACTCCTTTCGACAGCTTTTCCAACCACATTCACCAAATTATTGAAATCCCCACCATTAGATTTTTCATATCTGACTTTTGTGATTAAAAAGAGACAAGTATATTGCCTTTACTCACCATCACAGATTCTGAAATCTATCGGAGTTGGTCCAAACTGTAATCATTCTTTATTCACATCTATCTTACTGCTTTCCTTTCTTTTTTTTTGTAGTAAAAAAAGAGTCCGTCTCTTGAACCTTTTTCTATAGAAATTATCAGCAGTAGTGAAAACCAAACCAATCATAAAAAGAAATAGTATATTGGTTGTGACGTCCCGACTCCCACGTACAAAAAGCATCGGGAATCGTGACGTCAGGATGATGACAACACGGTCACGCATCCCAACGACAAGTGTCAAGTGTGTGCAACAAATAAACAGTGCACAAATAAAATACACAGCGGATAATAATTAAGTCAACTAGTACCAAAATTTTAGTTTAATACAAATATCCAAAATACAAATCTCATAAAAATAAAACTAAAGTCTCATAAATAATAATACAAGTCTGAAAATAAAACACAGCACGAGTGATCCCAGATCACTCCTCCAGCGGAGCCAAATCCTCAGGCTCGGCATCTGCATCACCAATAACATAATCTGCAGTACCATTAAATGGTACCACAGGTAAGTTATAACCTGACCAATCCTGAAATAAAAACACATTTAAGCATCTAATCATGCATGCCCATGATGCAGTATGCAAGAAATGCAACACACGCCAAAAATCACATTTAGCCCAAAAACATTTCCAATAAATTATTTCCACCATTTTCCAGAAAATGGCCCAAAACATAAATCCATCATTTTCCCAGAAAATGACTCACACAAAATCCAACTCACGCTATTTTTCCAGAAAACAGCCATTTATCCATTTATCCAATTAATCCATATGCACCATGGTCTCCCCTAGGGACCATCCGCACGTCCTGGCTGATTTACGAGCGATGTCCAGTTCCGCACCCAGTGCGTTCGTGGCCAGGTCATCCTCTAGCCCCCGCCAGCAGAAGGGCCACGGAGTCAGCACGTAACTCGTCGATCCTGTTGTCGCCCAACGACAACCCAGGGGATGTCACTCAGTATATTCTGCTCCCGAGTGACCAGAGGAGCTCCACCGAGATAATGCCTCATCTCGGCTTGGGGTCGTGATACACACACACCCACAAATCCAGTCAACACATGAAAACTCAGTTTTTAAAATAATCACATGATCATGAATGCAATTACACGAAAATCCAGTTTTCAATTTACAAATATGAACATGCGTGCAATATGTAATGAACCAAACCACAACCATAATACCCAATAACCAAATCCAAATCACAATATAACCAATATCCAACAACAACCCAATCACAATAACCAACACAACAAATACTTCGTCCTCAATCCATCCATCCCCGAACTCCTCTGACTCAGTCCGGAACCAACCAGAACACAGTATAAACAATTAGTGCAAAAATATATTTAAATCTCAAAAGATTGTTTAGGAAATACTTACAATGCTATAAAAATATTTTCGAAGGATCACGGAGGAGCTGGAAGTGCCAACAACAGCAACTCCACAGTGTAAAAACACTGTGGCCGAAATACACAGTGAACCCAAAATTACACGGGGTCAAACGAAAACTTGAGAAAGGTAGGGTAGGGCCTATGGGAGGTGGTGAAGCTAGTGGTGGTGGCCTTTAGTCGTGGGTGGCATCCGAAACGGCGGTTTAAGACCGAAGAACTCAAATCGGACTTTGAGTTCGTGGAGGCGGCTCCGGCGACGGATCGGGGCTGGGATTGGGTCTAAAAGGTTGCTTGAGGGCCGGTGATGAGGTGGCTAAGAGATGGTGGCCAATGGTGACCGGACGGCGGCGAAAAGGTGAAATGAAGCTCACGGCTTCGCACGGCTCGCGGCGGCCAACGGCGGCGTTAGCCGACCTGAGATTTGGAGGGATGACTCGCCAGCAGCTGGGGAGTCGACCGGTGCCGGCGGTGTGAGCCACGGATGGCCGATGGCGATGCTGGGTGCCAAAGGCCGAGACGCACGGTGGAGAGGAGAGAGAGGGTCGGTCGAAGAGAGAGAATCCGAGAGAAAGAAAAGAGAAAAAGAAAAGAAAAAGAAAAATGAGGAAAAAAGAGAGATCCAGACTTTCATCTTGGGTTTCGAAATGATCCAATGAAGAGGATTTTAAAACTACTAGATAAATAAAATAATCCAAACGCAGTGAAATGCTTAATTAAAACAATAATAATTTTAAAACCCAAGAACAAATCAATTTAAATTAAAGATCACTTTAAATGTCAAACAGTAAATAATATTAAGAAAACACATAAAAATTAATTTTCACAACTTAAAATATTATAAAATAATATTTAAAAAACTCATAATTTAAAACAAGAGAACCAATCACTAAATAAATTAAATTAATCCCTCATTAAAAATATACTAAAATACGGGGTGTTACATTGGTAGAGCTCCAAATGCACTGATTGGTTTATAAGGTAATGATTGATATGTGGATATCTCTGCATGTATCTGATCATAGATGTAAGTTTTTCTGATGAATGAATTATGACAAATTTCCTTTTAAAAACACACACACACACAACCGTGCTCCTGTTTTGTGTACTAAAAGGGCAATGATTTGGTGCTATTGTGTAAGTTATCCTATATCTATCTGATTCAGAGGGGAAGAACCTCATTTCCAATTTAAACACAAGATTGATTCACACTTATCATTCGAAAAAGATGAAAAAAAAAGCAATAAATAGACAGGGAACCTGTATGCATTCATATGTAGATATCACAACACAGTCGTTATATGATTTCAATTGTAAATCAAATGCCAAATACTTATTTTTGTTTTCATTTGGTCCATTCCTAAATAAATATCAGAATATAAATTAAATTAGTCTCTTTTCATTCGTAACTAATGGTAGATGCAGTATTAGAGTATACCAAAAAAAAAAATAGGAGGAACGCCCCATTGTCTTGGAAATGGTATAACATGCGCATGCATATAATTGTTTCCGAAAATAACCCTCATTTATTTTTCATTCTTTTATTTTTCATTTTATTTCCATATTTCATTATTAAACAAAGATTTATGATTTTGACAAAAAAAAAATTAAGTGCTGAATTTTGAAGAAAAAAATAGTGTTTATTTTTCTTTTTCCAAAAGAGGGGTCAAGTGACTGGTCACCAAAAGAGTGGGATAATTCAATTCTTGAAGTTTAAATATAAATTAGAGAGAATTTACTATCTTTTCCGGTTTTGTAATATTATTTGAAAATGAGTAATGCCAATCCTAGGATGTGAAAATGATTTTTTTTTTTTTATGTGGTTTTTAGATTTATCCTTTTTTTTTTTAAATGTGTATGCGGACATTGCATATTCTATGACTGCAAATATCATTTTTCTTTACAAATAAAGTATTATAAAGCTTTGATATTTATTTTGAAAATGTTGGATTGTGATAAAATTAAAGAGAAATAGTAAGAGATTTGAAAAATAGCAATATAAATTTAGCATTGAAGAGCTCATTTTCATTCACAATTTCTTGTGTTACAAATGATCGTCAAGACATCTTTTTAAAGGCATAGGAGGATAACAAATATAAATGGGTGATATATGAATTAATGAGATACATTGATATTAAGAATTGTAAGAGTTAATATATGAATATACTAGAACTCTAAGAAGTAGATCTAAACGACTATCCACCAAATTCGTATATACATTTATAATATGGATAAATTTATACATAAAATGGTATTTTTGTCTCTTAACACATTTTTTCTTTCTAACCAAAGTTTGAGTGTAAAAGGTACAAAAAAAGGATTTTGCTATGTATAAATCATTATTTACCTATATACCACACACCTAATAACTTTTATATATATATATATATATATAGGATGTATGGTGTGTAGGGCTGTGCACCGTCCAACCCGCACTGATTTGGGATCCGACCTGACCCGGCACCAATTTGAATAAGGAAAGAACCGACCCAACTTGAGTCGGGTCAACCCGTTTGCCAGTTGAATTGAAAGTCAAAATTGATCTCCCATGCCCAAAACGATTTCTTTTCCAGGTGATGCGACTCTACCCCATATCCTTCTCTTCTGGTTGCTTGGTGGACGAGGGCTACGCTACGGCAATAGCGCAGCGTCGAAGAATGCAAATCCTCACCTAGCAAAATTTCTCTTCTCAGATTCGACTCTGCCCCATATCCTCCTCTTCGTTACTGCCCAATTGTTGATTTTTGGTTTTCGTTTATGTGTTTTTTAGGTCTAAATCCACACAGGCCCCTACCCATTCCAGTCTCAGCAAGAAGAAACCTTGGTGCCGCCATTCATGAGTTTTGTCGTTGAGTCGCAAGAGAAGCCCGTGCGGTGTTTGTGCGATGGTGCGATTGTGCCGTGAAGGTGCAATTGTGCGTTTGTGCCGTGCGATGGGTTCGATGGGTTGTGGGGAAGTGAATGATGATTGTATTATTTGAGTCTAAATGGCCATGTGATTTTCCTTATTTTCCCTTTGTTAGAGGTTGTGCTTGTTGCTTGTTGGAGTCGAAGGGGAAGACGAACGGAGTTGACAGTGATGACGAACAGAGTAGACGGCGATGACGAAGAGAAATGGGGAGGGATGGCAACTAGGGTTTGAGATTTGGGAGGGATGGCAGACGGTTTGAGATTTGGGGACTTGTAGTTGGATCGAAACCGAAAGTTAGCGGGTTTGGCCCGCAAGTCAGTTCAACCCGTTTAATATCGGTCGGGTCTGTTTGTACGAACGGTGCGGGTTGACACCTGTTCTGCACAGTCCTAATGGTGTGTGTGCAAATAATAGTGACCGATGAAAAAAATTATTTAAAAAAAAAAAAACAAGCACCCTTGAAGCACTCTAACCGGATCCAACTTATAACTATATTTTCATGATTAGACAGTTAAGACAATTTTTGAAGCACTAAAATATTTCTTAGTGAATAAAATTGGTACGAGATACGATCCCGATCCATAAAATGTCATCGTTCTAAATCAATCCACTTCGAAGTGATCTTCTTCAACATATTTTTTGGGTCGTAATTATTGTGAAGAAACATCTACAATAATTAGCTTGTGGACAATGTTCTTCGCACTTAATATTTTACGACCTCGCAGAAATTTAAAAAAAAAAAAATGTAATAGTTGAATGGGTTCATTAGAGATTAAAATAGAAAGAAAAATAAATAAACAAAGGTGACAAAACTTCATCACATTTTATTAGCATGATATAGACATCGATCATTAGTTTAACTATTATTTCTAAAATAATAGATTTTGAGAGTTGATAATAATATCACATCAACTCAATAAAATAAAAATAGATAAGAATGTAATATATAATATTTTAAATATATTTTATTTGAATATAATTATTACGAGAAAATTTATGGATGTTATATAATGTTAGTTGTGTTATTGAGTTTTTCTTTTTTATTATTAATAATGATAAGGATATATAAATCTATTTATCTTGATTAACCACTTAAATACGTAGTCTCCTTGTTTTAAGACATTGACCATATCCGTAAGTGATGCTTAGAAATCTTACTTGCACTAGTTTTTTAAACTTTATGATCTAAAACTAAACCTTGATGAAAAAGAAATTATATTGTCAAAACATTATGACACATTAACCATGCTTTCTTCCTTTTTTTCAGGTTAGATATGCTAGAAGATCTATCAAGAAAATTACAAAATATTTAAATTATAAATTTTTTCAAATAGAAAATAAATAAATTATAAATTTTCTTAATATAATTTTTTTAATTTTTTAATTTCTAAAAAAGATTCCATTGACTTCAGTGAAACTTACAATACCCACAAAAGTAAATTCAAAATTCTAAAATAGAGAATAAACAGATAAAATGAGGAAAACAAATGCTTTCTAAATTTGAAAAATCTAACAACGGCCGATAATAAACACCTTTCACTGGAGCCCATGCACACATGCTTCCTCTCCCTAATAATGCAAGCCGTGTAGGGTCCTTTCCCTCACACACACAAGTATTCACGACACATCAAAAACAACCGAAGGAATCCCAAAACAACATCGCTGTCTCTTATCATAAATGCTTGAACGTGACGTCAGTACAGAGGCAAAACGACAACAATAAAACCAAACAAAACTATAAATTACTCCCAACCAAGATAAAAGAAATCATCTCCCAACAACCAAACCAGCACACAGCAACTACTGCTAAATGCATGATAAATAACACCAACCAAACATCTCAGTTTTTCCCACAACCAAATTACAGTAGCAGTAAGCATTAAAAGGGTAAAGGTCCAATCCCACAGAGAGTTGGTACATAAGTAAATACATAAAAGCAAGCTTGCTTTCTGGGATCAAGGATGCGTGGAAATGGAGAATGGAGGGCCCAAGAAACATGTTGCAGAATGAAGTGAAGTATTCTCATCCAACTTGTAGCAAGCCAAAGCTGCTGATTTATGTCCACTGTCTCACATTTTACCTCGCTCTGAACTCCTGCTATGCAAATTCACACCCCAGACATGATATTTAGAACTTCAAATAGACATGAACCGATAATGCTACTTACTACTAAAGATACTAACAGGAAAACACCCTCCAACTTAGAGAGCATCGAGTCCTAAAGCCATGGCTCTGAGCTTCAAAGATTTTAAGTAATGTATAGTTTCATCGAGGACTACAATTGCATCCTTGCCGCGGGCACCGGGAATTATGCTTTGGAGAATGTTCACAGTCTCACGAATTCTCTCCTTCTTCATCCTTTTGGTGCCTGATAAGGAACACATTTCTCCAGACCCTGCATTGTTGCCATTGGCACAACTAGATTCCGCATCATCTTCACATTCGAAGGGTCTGTTGCGATTCATTGAGCTTGCAGTGTCCATCAGTGATGGTGCATCATCATAAACAGTATCCAACTGTTTCCGCTTCTTAGTTGGCCCAGCAGAACTAGCAACTTCTTCAATACTTCCTTCGAGCCAATCTTTCTTATCATGTGCCGTCATTGTACAAGGTGAATGACCTGTGCTAGTAACTTCACCGTCTTCAGTATATTCACTACTGTCGTCTGAGTAAAGCAAGGCATTAATTTCTTCAGTATCTTCATGCATCTCACTTTGAACATCGGTTCCGAGATTTTCATTAATTTCATCTGTTTGAATTGGTCCTGAGAAATAATTCAAACCTCCATTGATTCCAATATCTTCCCCATTTAATTTAGAAGGTTTTGGACCCCAAGAAGTAAGGCATTGGACGGGAGTCCCAATCCCAGAACTAAAGATCAAAGTGGTTTGGTCACTCAATTTATCAACAGCAGCAAACTTCTTCTGGACACATCCAGACCCTGCATTGAGTGAAATGGACTCCCTGCAGCTTTCATAAGGGTTAGAAGGCAGTTTTCCTTCAGCAATTGACTGCTTAAGGGCAGGGGTGAAGGATTGCCGGAAACGAGGCAAACAATAAAACCAACCATGAGGTTCATTTGCTTGGCCTACCCAAGAATGAGGTAGTTTAGAAGATGCATAAACTGGCAACGTCCCACTCATTGGAGTCATATTAATGCCAGGATATATACCTGCAGAGATGGGATTTTGCTGCCCTATGTCAAGGGGAGCACCCAAGGGATTCAAATTGGGTGATTGCCAATTAAACTGCAGGTGGGGAAGCCTTCTATCGTCTCCTCCCATCCAACCAATACACCTAGAGATCACAAGGGAAAACACCAGAAAACTTTACAACCAATTGATGTCATGATAGTCTAAAAAGAATCCATGAACCAAAATGCAAAACGTACCAGAAAGATGCTTTTGCGTAGTTGAAATAGCTGATTATTTTCTCTTTATATTAGGAACTAGGAAACTAACTAAAAATTCCAGCTTAACTCAACGCGATAATGCAAAACTATTCTACGTTACAGGTTTGAGCAAATGACGGAAATATTCAGCCTGAAAAAAAACACAAGAAATACTATTAGTGGGCATCACATTAGCTCTCAAGCATTATCAACAATGAAAAAGAAAAAAGAATCTTTGGGATCGATAAAGACAGTAACACAACTGAGAAATGTTACCATATGCTCATCCCATTTCTATTTGTAGCTATTAAATTATAGAAATCCAATTATCTTCTACAAACCTGGCAGTCCTGGAGAGGTTGAAAGCAAGCTATGACTCTAACAATTATCGTGGCACTCCCTGCAATCCCATTTTCGTGTTTCATTGCCCGAAATCTTGTTTGGCTCGCTGCTTGGCACACCATAACTACTTTCTAACACTTCACTGTGAGGAATTAAAAAACCCAACTTTTCCAGAGGACAAAGACTTCAAAACTCAGTAACTTAAAACTGGGGAAAGATCAACTCAACAGAAAAGTGAATCTTTATCACCAAGAAACAGATGCCCAATACAATCGAATGGGAACTGAAATGGACAAATAGAATATAACGACTAATAGAATGTCTACCGTGATGAAAACAAGTTTCAAATGAAACTACGCGAACAAGGTCCAGTAATGTTCAGCTAATCTGGCGGACATAACAAGGAACAACGATGAGGAAGTTGGATCCCATGGAAGATTTAGAGAGAGATATACAAAACGAGGAGGACAAAGCTTGAGGGGTTCTGAATAGTTGGAAGGAACTACAGAATTACTCGGCAATAAAGGTTCAGAGAGATGACTTTGCGGAAGACGTCAACGGACAGACCCAGCGACCACCGCATGCTGTTCTATAATTCTCCAAAAAAGGATCCCACGACCGTTTCGCTATTCCAAGCTACCTGCAACAAATTGTCCGACACAAATCTCCACAAACGTTAACTTCAAGACGCTTTTAGCACCCATGAAAAAAATATAATTCAAGAACAATACATACAAACATATACTTCTTACAATTTTCTTTTTTTCTTACTTTTATTTAAGCTCAGGAATTTGACTCGTTAATTTTCTCAGGGACCAAGCAGAGGGAAACACGTCAAAAATTTACAGAGAAAATGGACTAATCTA
This sequence comes from Cyclocarya paliurus, assembly GCA_029856935.1. Classification (NCBI taxonomy): domain Eukaryota; kingdom Viridiplantae; phylum Streptophyta; class Magnoliopsida; order Fagales; family Juglandaceae; genus Cyclocarya; species Cyclocarya paliurus. Next base: position 5,567,032 of record CM056953.1, read on the forward strand.
AGCAAAACGAAACAAACTAAAATAAAGTGGCCATCCGTACTAGTTGAATGAAATCAAATTTCTAATTATCAGGAAAAGGAATAGAGAGAGAGAGAGAGAGAGAGAGAGAGAGAGGGAGAGGGAGAGAACGCCAGTAAAGAGAAAATCAACCATAAGCTGAGTATAGGCGGACTTACACAAAGAGGTTGAATTACAAACATATGAACGAAATGAAAACAAAAACTTAATTTAGACGAGCCAAAAGCCCAAAAAAATTAAAACACTTCAAAATGGACCAAGAAAATCAGAGGAAGTGAACCCAAACAAACAAAGCACCACACACAATCAGAATATCATTACAGAGAATATCAGACACCAAGACAACTTACCGCTGATAACCCAGTGAGTTCAGATAAGAGCAGAACAAGAAAACACAAAGATCCCAAAGTTTTCTCAAGCCCCAAAGCTGCGCCTGAGACCCAGATCGAACAACCAACACTTTAAAAAAAAAAGCGTGTGAGAGAGAGAGAGAGTAAAGTCAAAGTCGAAACTTGGCGAGAGAGCACGGGGGGTGATAAGATCATAAAGAAACGAAAGTGACGTGCATATCCCTATTCGTCTGGGAATCATAACCAACAATATTATTTTTAAGTAAAAAACCCAAAAAAAAAAGAAGTGATTTTTGATACGTGCGCGAACAGAGCACGCATTCGCAAGGCATTGGTGTTTAATAATTAGTGGTTTCTATTTTTTTTTTCTTTTTTTTAACAATATGGTACGACGGTCGAGTTCTCGAATTGTCAAGTATTGTAATCATCTAGCCAAATGTTAATAGGGATGGTATATATTCACAATTCTCTTTAATTCATCTTAATTTATCTTATTTTTATTATTATGATTTTTTTAAATTTTCATATAAAATATAATAATTTTTTTTTTCAAATTTTAAAATAATTTTTTCAAATTCTCGTATCAAAATATAATAAACAATTCAATTTTTTCAAATCTCAAAACTATTTTTTCAAATTCTTACATAAAATATAATAAAAAATTTAACTTTTTTAAATCTTAAAATAATAATAATATTAAAAAATAATATTCTAAAAATATTTTATTCTATTATTCACAAACCATCTCAACTCATCTCAACTTATCTCTCAATTCAAACGTCTCATAAGTCCATAATTTAGCTATTTATAAAAAAAAAAATCTATATTAGACTAGCTAAAAATCTAAAATTTAAGACTTGAGCTATAGTAAATTAAGAGAGCTTTCTATTATTGGCGAGTTATTGTTTACCCTCTATCCCATTATTTTATTCGTTTCATCAACTTCTCATCTCTCTACATCTACATTTTTAGTTGATGTTCGTTTAACAATATTTTGTTTTAGCATTTCTCCATTTTTGGGGTAAAAGGACCTATATTCTCTTTTTTTCTTTTTTCTTTTTTGCTTGATCATAGATAGTATTATTTATTTTATAGGGATGAGTTTGGGAAAAAAAAGCTTCAGTTTTGTCTTGTGCTAATGTGTATTGTATATAAAAAAAAATTTTGTCAAATATTATTAAAATATTTGAAGTGTATTTGTAAAATATAAAAATAAATTTATTAATTAATATATGAAGTGTATTTGTAAAATATTAAAAAAAAATTCTCAAATATTATTAAAATATATAATATTTTATTATTATTTATATTTTAAGATAGCTAGTCCAATGTGGACTAATCTAGCTAGAAGTACATGTTATGGCCAAAAAATAACATTCTAGCTAAATTTTAGACTTGGCAATGGCTAGCCAATGCTCTTAAGCATTTACATCCTATTTCTCATAAAATCTTTTATAATTTAATTAAAAATACATTCCCTAAATGTTATTCATCTTTTAAAAATCTTCTACATCTCATTCTCTATACTTTCTCTATTCTACTAAAATAATATTTTTATATTATTTCTTTATTACTTTTTTCTATCACTTCTATTTCCAAACTTAACTACTCAATATTTTTTTTTATATTTTGAACTATTACTCTAGTGAATATTTTAAACAAAAATTTAAATTATTTTTTTGTAGATATGATATTATTTTAAAATTAATTTCTTTATATTTTCGTAATTAATTAAATTATTTTTAGAATTATTATTTAAAACTAAGACAAATATGAACATGAGAGAAAGTGTAGATGATTAGAAAAAAAAATTATTTTATGTATTAAAATAAAATATTGATAAAAAATAGTTTTAGAAATGAATAATGATTCCCTATATTTGGAGAACCACTGTTCATTCAGTAAACTTTTTTCCTAAAATAAGGATTGGAATGTGGGGGATATTTTAATCAAAACCTTAAAATAAACCTCAAAATTTAGGAAAATTATTGTTTTGGGGCATGGGATGTGGATACTCTTACACCTTTCATTTTGCTTACCTAAAAACTAAAAATAGATACAAAATTAATATATCACGAGCCTATAACTGTGCAATGTATGAATTGTTGTGTATGAGAAATAGAGATTTAGAGAGAGACTAAATTTTATAGTGAAAAAATTCAAAACGGCTTATAGGACGATTTATTTGACAAAACAATATAAAACTTGAAATAGTGTATTTAGGTTGAGACTTTAATCGGTTTATATCTTTATATATAATAAATAAAATGAAACTTAAAAGTTACAGCAGTTCATAATGAAACATTACTTTTAAAAAGATTACTACTCCATAAATATAACATTTCAAATTTAATGGATAGAATGTCACATAGGAGTAATATGACTCTGCTTAAAATACAAAAAAAATATAAATGTTGAATTAGTGATGTTGGTGGAGTTTTGAATCGATTTATATATTTATATGTAATAAATGAAATAAAACTTAAAACTTATAATAGTTTATAATAAAACATTGCTTTTAAAAGGTTTATCGCTTCATAAACATAACACTTCAAGTCTAATAGGTAGAATGTCTACTTTTATAAATAGAATGTCATATTAAAATTATATGACTCCGCTTTTATATATAGTAATAGATTTAAGAATTATGTAAAAATTGTAAAATAATATTGAGTTCTAACTTAAAGCAACTTTAATCCAATAATAACACCATTTACGTCCATAAACTATGGTGAGGTTGAGAGGAGGTTTTGATCGTAAAAGTCATGGAATAAGTTAAGATTAAAATGATGTATTAATCGTGACAATGGGTTAGTGGGTGATGAGATTAAGAGAATGTTTTTATGGTAAAAATTGAGAAGTTTTTAATGAGTAGGAATAAATAAACAAGTTGACATGAGGAGGATGTCTCAATCGTAATAGCTACTTATCAAAAAAATGTTTCGATTGAAAAAATTATAAAGTATTTAATGAATAATAAAGAAATAAATTGGGATTAAGAATATGTTTTAATCGTGAAGTGGGTAAGATAATGTTTTGATTGTAAAGTCACAACTATTTTAATGAATTACAAGTTTTAGGCCCCTTTAGATATAATGAGTGTTTCATTTCATCTCATTTTATTATTATAATTTTTTTAAATTTTTACATAAAATATAAATAATTTAATTTTTTTTAATCTCAAAATAATAATATTAAAAAATAATATTTTAATAATATTTTATTCAACTTTTATCTTAATTCATCTCATCTGATTCACTTTCCAAATGGCATCTTAATAAATATTGAAAAAATAAATTGAGGTGAAAATCTTTTAAATTTTAATATAGTTGCTAGTCACACAATAAAAATATGCTTAAATAATGAATTAATGAAATATTTTTTAAATTAAAAATATATATATATATATATAGGGAGGCCAAGGGCCGCCCATGGTGGCTGGCCTGCTGCGGCCACGGGAGTTGTCGGGTTGACCTGCTGTTGTTTACTCGTTTCCCAATAATTACACCGGTCCTTCTGGTTTTTACAATGGGACGGGACCAATTCACCTTCGTCTTTTTTTTTTTTTTTTTAAATCACCTTCGTCTTGTCCCGCGAATATTAATATTACGCTACCATGACTATTTTATTTACATGGTCAGATTCCCAATAGAGCCATACTGTTTTACCATATTTGCGGATCTCGGATGGCACCAAGAATCATGTTTTGTCTTTTTTGTTATATTTTTGCGTTCCGCGCGTTGTATTGCGTTCCTCACGTAAAAAATTTTTACATCTTAATATTTATTATTGGTGTTTTAGCTTTTTTAAAATTAAAATAAATCTTACTATAAGTGATGTGTTAACATATTAACTTATATGTATGGGTGTCATCCGTATGGGCAGGTGGATTTTCCCCCCTTCCCGCATCTCTTCCAGCATGGACGGGTAGGTTTTGCTCTCGGAATCTGCCACTACATCCCAAGGAAGGGGCCTCTCGTCCGCCTATCTAAAATGTAAACAACAAGAAAAAAAAAAAAAAAAATTGACAACAAATGACAAAATATAAATCATCAACAAATCCACAATAAAATACACAAAAACTTTGAAAACAACAAAACAAATCTTAGACTAAAACTAGTAAAACAGATCTAATCAAACAAAAAAGCTCTAAACCACAACGGTGTTCACTCGTGGTCGTGGTTCCCTATGCAAACCCACGGTCATTCGTAGCCGTGGATTTCTACAGTGGCACGATCATGATGTCGAGTGCTTTAAGAAGGAGGAGAAGAAAAAGTAGAGAATGAGCTGAGAAAAATGATGAGAAGAAGAGGATGCAGAGAGAGAGAGAGAGAGAGAAGAGTGAAAACTCAGAGAAGAAATAGAGAGAGGAAAGAGAGCTATGAGGAGGAGATAAAACGACGTCGTTTTGTCAACTATTTGTATGTGTATATATATAATTTGGACTAGACTGGTATGGATGGGCCAGGGTGCGGAGTGGAGGTAAGAGGTAGACTTAGGCCTAGACCACCCCCCGCCACCATCATGTGTGCAACTTGCGACAAGGTTGCCTAGGCCGCCCAGGTGGGGCTGAGTTGGTGGAATGCAGAGGAGGGGGGGGGGAGATCCCCTACTTTCATTGGACAGATGGAAATTTATTGATAATTTACCCTCCATTGCAATCCGCTGCCAGCCCTACTTATAAGTAACAAAACTCCCTTAAAAAACATTTACTTTATATCTTTTGGATTACAAATTATGAAGTTGTCCGGTTAGGAAAACAACGAAGGACTACAACTATATTTGGTTTTATGAATTTGTAAAAAAGGCATAAATCCTCTTATCCTAAATTCATATTTTTTTTACAACATTCTCCTCTTCCTTCCATCTTATCATGACGCATTGACATTGTTTGTCAACTTTTAAATTTATCTTTTATAAATGACAAATTTTATATCGTAAATAGGATGATAGAGCAATTTGCAATATTGCTCCCTTTTCAATCACAAGCAAATTACTTGTATGGATATAATATTCTAATAGCAATGTATAGCAAGAATATTCTAAATAGAGATAAAGTTATATTAGAGCTTAAGTAAGCGTAGGTCTTAATGCGAATCACGAAAACTTATGTCTTATTTAATTTTTGATATACTGTTGAGCACAGGTCTGAAATTAATATTCTTAATTATTTTTTGCTCTGCAATACAAAAATGAGAAATTGAGATTGGTTGGGTATGATGTATTTAGAGGATATAAATATCTTTAATTATTTATTTAAAAGAGTGATAGACATAACATGTGAATCTTATACGATAAAAATATTTTTCATGTTAAACTGAGTAACATAGAACCTATACTGATATTTTATATGGTATCTATAATCTATATCACTTTGAATTAATTCATTCATTTTGCAATAAAAATAAGAAAGTCACTATACAAACCAAATCATAGGCCTAGTTTGTATAGAGAGATGTTTTAATCAATATCTAATCACTATAAATACAAATATTTTTTAGTTTGTAATTTTTTCATCTAATTATTACTTAATTATTATAATTTTTCTAAACTTTCAAACAAAACACAAAAAATAATTTAATTTTTTCAAATCTCAAAACAAAAATTATATTAAAAAAATTATATTAAAAAAATTATATTTTAATAATATTTTAACTTGATAATATTTTTATTCAATTTTTTCTCCATCCTTTTCCAAATTCCTATAAAACATTTTAACTCAAATAATTTATATTAAATTATATTAAAAGAATTATATTTTAATAATAATTATATTTTATTTTTCTCCCTTTTTTCTTAAATTTATATAAAATATTTTAATTCAAACAATTTACAATGAATCTTATCTCAACTCAAATATCTCACCTACTATTTATAAAGCGTCTTAACTCATTTCATCTCAATTGTAAGGATGGAATTAACTCGGACTTATGGGATAGATGGAAGGGGTTGGTATCCAAAGTTCGAATCATACCAACACCAACCAATGATTTACATCTTGACCGTTCAAACCATGAATCATAATAAACTTCAAGTAAAGCGGCCCACTGATCAGCAATTGGTATTTATTCATCTCAATTACGAGGGCCACTTTAGTTTTAAGTTATAAAACTATCTATAAAACACTATTATATGGTTACTCATAACATGACTTGCCACATTATTGTGATATCCTTCTTTTCTTCACCATCTTTGAATAATGAGAGAGAGAGAGTAGCAATAAAGCATAGGGTGCGTGGCGAGAAGGGTATGGTTTCGTCATCCCCAAAAATATATAAATAAAAAGGAAGAGACATGATTTTTATCACCTGAAAGAGATCTTGGGCACAGGCCATGAGAAGATCGGTTGCAGTCAATTATTTATAGATCAGCATATTATACCGACTGTGATAAGCACACTCGTCACGCCCTATTAATGTTTGGAGTGGAGGGAAAAATAACACCACCTCTTTTTTATTTTTTATTTTTTTTTTTATTGAAGTTCTCGCTCATCTACAAAATGAGGTGCAATGCAATGATTCATTTGCTCACCCAACATTCAAACTCTCTCTTATCCCAAAAAAAAAAAAAAAAAATCCTCCATATATTTTAAATAAGGTTTTCAATGTTTTTGTAACGAATAATTTTTTTTAATAATTATTATTCATTATTTCACACTTCACACCTCATATTTATAAAAAAAAAATTATAAGTATAGAATATAAAAATAAATAATAATTGATGAATAGAATTTCTATTTTTTACGATTTGAATGTAATAATGGATGATAAGTTTCACATTGACTATTTCTTAAATAAATTAAACTTTGTAAGTGATTTTAAAAAAATTTCAAATTGATTAGTCCTTTTTTAGAGTTAAATATCGAAAATTTTTGTGATATCATTTGAGGTTTGGGAGCATGTAAGTTTGAGGAGTTTTTCTTTTTTGGAGTGGCAATTAACATGTAATTGAGTTTGGTGGGGGCCAAGAGACCCTAGAGGGAGCTATTTGGTCGTGGACTCTCCAACAAGAACATCACGCTTGGAAAGCCATAATTTTAATAAATAATTAAATAAAGCACCTCACTTAACTATCCATATGTTTTGCCTTTTAAGATATAATAACCCACTCCAATACATAGAGCAAAAGGAGGGGGAATCCATGCCCCTTGCCCCAATATTATATCCTAGATATCACCCACTTTCTTAGACTTTTATCCCACTATTCTTTTCTATTTATGTTTTTATTTTATCAAAAGAAAAAGGTGTTTTGTATAGGCAAGTTTTGGTTTATCTTGAGATTTCCATCACCAAACACGTGCGATGGGCACGCTTATAATTAAGTTCCATGACTATATCATAACCCTGATGATGCTTTTCCTTTCTTTTTTTTCCTGAGCAGATGCCACAATGATCAAGTAAGGATTTTTTTTCATTCTTTTTTGTTTTCTTCCTTTTATTGTCTATAGATCAATCTACATATACAATACTTTTTACAACTTGATTTTAATAAAAGACAGTAGTTATGTAACAAGACTTTAGTATTTTATAGGAAGTGGCATTATCATGTGCATGCAGGGGCGAAACCAGAAAATGTTTTTTAGGGGCCAATTTTTTTAGAATATGACATGTTTATATAAAAATAAAAAGAGACAAATCTTAATCTTAATTTCATTTAAAAGCAGAAAAACGTAACTATATATAAAAATCAAATCTCGATAATTTGTTATATACATACAGATAGGACTGAACAAAAAGTCTACTAATTTTTACTTCCATTTTCGCGACCCAAAATTACCCGACTAGTTCCATTTCCAAATCATAAACGAAAATTCTCAAAACTTAGGTTAGGTTTGGAAGTTTTTTAAAACATAAAATTTTCATCTCATCTCATAATTATAATTTTTTCAAATTCCTACATAAAGTATAATAAACAAATCTACATTTTCAAATCTCAATTCAACTTTTTCAAATCTTAAAACAATAATAATATTAAAACATAATATTTTATTCAATTTTTAACTTTCATATTAAACTAAAAATTCTCATCTCAACATCCAAACCTTAAAAAACACTTGGTTATTAATTGATACCCGAATTCTCTCCTTAGTCCCTCTTCTCTCTCGCTCGAAGCAACCTGAAGCCTCTTGTTGCCTTGCAGAGTTGAAAACATGCAAACTTAGTTCTCTCTCTAGTCTCTTGCATCTCTCTCTGTCTCATAACTCTCTCTCTACGTTTCTCACTCTCTAACTCAATCTCTCTTGCTCGCTTTCTATGGTGGTTGGATCATGGAAGCTTTCTCTACAAATTACAAGCACCAAAAAAAACTAATCCAAGATACGCCCAATTGCTCTTTGAGGCTTGTGTAATTAATTTTGTTTTAAAATTATTGAAAAAAAGTATTTGCAAGCTGCTCCCTAAGTTTGTGTGTTGTTTGTTTGGATGGAGGTTTCGTACAAATTTGTGTGTGTTTGTTTGGGGGCTAAATTTGATGCGAAGCAAGCTTCTCTTTTTGACCCATCAAATCTAAGCGTGGACTAGATCTGTTATATGATTTTTTTTTCTCTTCCCTTGTTAAGGAGGGTTACAAGAAGACCAGGTCTGTAATTTGGTTCTTCCCTGGTCTGGTCTGAAGTTTTTGTAGTCTTTAGATTCATATTTTATTTAGTTATATAGATTTGGTGGCAAAAGAAGTATTGAACCTAACTGGATTTTGAAGCAAGTCAACTTGCCCAGCAAATGCTCGTCTATTTTATCGAAAGAGTAGTGTGAATTCAATTAGTACTAAACAAACTCTTACATAATAATCCAAACCATTATAAACTCCAATAAACTCAACCTTTCAACAGTAATTCACGGGCTAAGTAAGTAGCATTCCGGTAGCTTTAGGTAAAGTATATTTTTTGTATAAAATGGTAATCAAATTTTTCTAGTATACATATAATTTAAAATTTAAAAATTAAAAAAAATTGGGTATTCGGAATACCCGTTTCTATCGAAACTGCTATCAGGTCGGGTAATCGGCCAAACAAGCCAGACCTATTTGGGTCGGGTCGGAAATGATGTGTTTTCTCCCCTTTTTTTTTTGTGCAAGGTAGGTGAACAGTCTTAAATGCAGAGATAAAATTCTAGAGTTTTGTTATTCATAAACCTTACTACACTTTTTTTTTTTTTTGGTTTTATTTTTCTTAAAATAATTGAATTCTTCTATTCATCATTCATATACCACACATTTAGTAAGAGAAAAAAATTAAAAAAATAACAAAAATAGTGGTGTGTAGTGTATGAGGCTTATGAATAGAAATTTTCAAAATTCTAAAGATAGAACTTAACATATGTTTTAGATTTCTAAAGATAATGTGTGACGCCTCGACTCCCATGTACAAAACAACACGGGAATCGTGACGTCAGGATGATGACAACACGGTCACGCACCCCAACAACACGTGCCGAGTGTGTGAAATGCAACACATGCACAAAAATAAAATACAGCAGAAAGGTTAAGTCAAATAACTAAGTACCAGAGTTTAATACAATACAAAAATAGTATTGAAATCCACAAGTCAACATAATACAATTTTCTTGTTCATAAAACAAGTTCAAATAAAATACAAATACAAAATAGAACATAGCCAAATGTCCCTACTCCTTAGGCGGAGCCGCATCCTCGAGCTCAACCTCCTCAAAACCTGCATCAAAATCTGCAGTACCAATAAATGGTACCACAGGTAAGTAAAACCCAAAAATACTCCAAAACATAAATATATAAACACAACAGCCACTAGCATGCACATGATGACCAAACGCAAAACCCGAGAAAAACAGAATTTCTCGTAAAATCACAAATTTTTCACGCATGCCAAAAATCACCATTTGACACATAAATAAAATCCAGGAATAGTTACATTAATTCCAATTTTAACCCGTATGCACCATGGCCTCCCCTAGGGACCATCCACATACCCTAGCTCCCTTCGTCACACCATAGGTAACGACCGTGCGAGTGATACAACACGAGTGATGCCCAGTTCAGCGCCCACCGCGTACATAACCAAGCATCCTCTGATCCCCGCCAACCCGAGGGATCACAGAGTCGGATCGAGAGCGTTACCATCTCGTCCAAGTCCCGAGCAACAGCTCCAGGGGACGACACTCAGTATATTCCGCTCCCGAGTACCTAGAGGAGCTCCACCGAGATAATAACCTATCTCGACTTGGGGGTGATACACACGCACCCAAAAGCCTTTTTACAAAACACAGTTTCCAAAAATACACACCCACGCATGCATGCACAATGCCATGAAATCAACCAATTACCAATAACCAACAGTTATCAGTAATTTCTAAATAACCAATACAGTCTAATCAGATAACCAAAACACAATTTATAAAACAGGTTATTGTAAAAATATATTTAAATCTTAAAAATCTTTTGGAGAAATACTTACAGCGCTTTAAAATAATTTATAGAAGATCACGGAGGTGCAAAAGGCGGCTGGAAGGCAATACAACAGTGTAATAACACTGTGGCCGTATACACTGTATACCCAAATTTCAACAGGGTTAAACGAAGACTTAAAATTGATAGGGTAGGGCCTATGGAGTGTGGTGAAGCTAATGGAAGTGACGGTTGGCCATGGGTGGCGGCCGAAACGGCGGTTTAAGGCCGAGAAATTCTAATCGGAGAGGGTGTTCGTATAGGCGACTCCGGCGACGAATCGGGGCCGGGGTTGGGTCTAAAAGGTTGCTAGAGGGCCGGTGATGAGATGGCTAAAAGATGGTGGCCAATGGTGGCCGGACGGCGGCGGAACGACGCGAAGACCACCGCGGGTTCGAACGAGCCATGGAGGCTAACGGCGGCAAGGCATGGGCTGAAACTGATGGTGCAAGGTCGCCGGTTGATGGGGAGTCTAGTGGTGCCGGCGGTGTCGACCACGGCTGGCTGGCGGCGGTGCTGGGAGGGAGATGGCCGAAACACGTGAGAGATAAGAGAGAGAGGGAGTCGGGCGAGGAGAGAGAGAATGCGGGAGAAAGAAGAAAAAATTCGAAAGAAAAAGAAAGGAAAAAGAAAAGAAGAGAAAAGAAAAGATGAGGAAAAAAAATGAGGTCCAATTCTCACAACTTTTGGGTCACAACTGATTCTCAAAATAACTATTTTTAAAACAGTAAATTAAATAAATCAATTTAAACTCAAAACTAGTTAAAGTAAAATATTAAACTCCAACAATAACATTCTTTAAAATAAAAAGTAATTAAATTACAGAACACTAATTAAAATTAATCAAACGCAGTGAAATGTCTTAATAAAACAATAATAATTTTAAAATCCATAAACAAACCAATTTAAATTAAAGATCAATTTAAATCCAAAACAATGATTAATAATAAGAAAGCTCAATAAAAATAATTTTTACAACTTAAAATATTCTAAAATAATATTCTAAAACTCCCAAAATTCTAAAACAAGAGAATCAATTTTTAAATTAATTAAAATAATCATTTATTAGAATACACTAAAATACGGGGTGTTAAAATCTCCCCCCCTTAAAATAAATTTCGTCTTCGAAATTGTAGGGTCAAATATCAATGCTAAAGACAGGTATGAGATGCGACTAAAAGTAGGCTTAAGAGACATACTGCCGATCATTCAAACAAATACGAGTATTGTTTCATAATGTCTGCTTCTCTTTCCCAAGAGAAACCTTAAACCAATAGGTCACCCCAAGCTACCTTCTCCAAAATCTGAAAAGGTCCAACATATCTTGGGCTAAGTTTTCCTCTCTTACCAAAGCGCTTAACACCTTTTATAGGAGAGACTTTAAGATAAACCCAACCACCTTCCTAAAAAAAAACAGGTCTCTTATCCTTGAATCTGCATAACTTTACTGACGACTAGGCACTTCTACCATTTTATCTCTTATCACCCGAACTTGATTTTTCATCTCTTTTATTATCTCGGGCCCAATTAATTTACTCTCACCAATTTCATCCCAACACAAAGGCGATCTGCACTTCCTCCCATACAACGCTTCATACGGAGCCAACTGAATTGAGGCATGGAAGCTATTATTATAAGAGAACTCTATAAGCGACATGATTTTCCCAGCTTCTCTGAAATTCCATGACACAAGCCCGCAATATATCCTCAAGAATCTGAATTGTATGCTCAGATTGACCGTTAGTTTGAGGGTGATAAGCAGTACTAAACTTTAACTTAGTGCTTAAAGCTGCCTGTAATCTCTTCCAATAAATGGGACGTGAATTGCAAGTCCCAATCCGACACAATACTCTTGGATACTCCGTGCAAACGCACTATCTCCTTAACATACAACTGAGTCATCTTTCCCAAAGAGTCGATATTATTGATAGGCAAGAAATGGGCACTCTTGGTCAACCGATCAACTCACCCAACTGAGCTCTTTCCACTAGGAGTCCTCGAAAAATCCATAGAACTGTCATCCCACTTCCACTCAGGAATAGGGAGAGATTGAAGTTTACCAACTGTCTCTGATGCTCAGTCTTAACTTGTCAGCACGTGTCACATTTCTCAATAAACATGACAATATCCAACCTACTCGCACTAGTCTCCCAATGGCACATTATGACTATTACTCCTAGAGCGGCCATGTAATCCAAAATCTCTATATCCACAAAACCCTAATACAACACCCAAGGAATCCCAATGATTAATAGCTCCATTTGATAATCTGAATTGACCTCTAACGACTCATCTGCTATAATTCCCAGATCTTCATTGTATTATATCCTTGGTAACCTAATGGCCACTTCCAAAGTTAACCATCAATAACGAAATTGCACCTTTAATAATTAATCTTCCATTACACATATCTTCTCAAAATCAGCACAAAATTTAAACCCCTAGTTACAACCAAAATATCACACTCCTACAGCACACTCTGATATTCGCCACATGCCTAAAATTTACATCCTCATAAAAATTAACACCATCGAGTACAAGGTAGCTCCATACCTACTAACCAAGAAACTCTTGCCATACTTTGGTAGAAAATACTCTATTTCCCAAAACCATGAGTTATCACTCATTCCTCAATTAACTCCTGATACCTTAATTAAAATTAATATTCCGCAAAATACAACCAGGATCATTGACAAAAAATCAATATCAACCAACCTCAACATCTCAAATTGGAAACAAAAAGCATCACCACAAAAATACACCAGTCTCAACTAAGATAAGGAACATACCCTAAAAGTCTCAAATCTAACTCGGCCAATCAATAAGAGCGCCTAAAGACTTCTAACCGACAACCTAAACCCGAAAGTTTAACAACTAAATTCTAACTATCATTTGATATAGCGGTAACTAAACTCACTATGAACCACCAATAACTTCACCAAAACATTACGGAAACCTTCATGGTAACTTGCCAACCTACTTCTACTCCAATAAGCTAGTACTAGCATAACTAGCTCATTCAATAGCACATCACTATTAAACCTCAAGGCAAGTCATACTGCTCGAATCTTCAATTCACCAAAAACTATTGCACAACACTCAAAGATCCTAATGCTTTATTAACTCACATACTTGATTATACTATCCACCGTTGATGCCTAAGCTTCAACTTCCAAGATTTATCATACACCAAATATGGCAACCCATTAATCTTTCTTTAAATCAAATAACAATGTCCTTAATTCTCCCAACTGGACACTCAATTTCCAAAGAAAAGTATAGCTTCAAAAATTTAAATTCCTATGTGACCTCAAGTCACAATTAATTCCTTTAGGTAATCAAAATAATTATTGCCAATCATCATTCCATCGAGTAACCTGCTTCGACTGTACACTTCGATCAACTCACCAAAACTCTTGAACTTAATACTGTCGTAACGACTCCTTTACAACACCTACCAAAACCACTTCTTTCAAGCCAAAAATGAGTCTAGAACCTGTACTCTCCGTAATCCCTACAAACTCACAACTATTACGCGTCGATCTCGTGCATCCTTACCCAGAATCAATATTCCTCCAACGTGCAAGTGATCTATCACTACCATTTCCATCATCTGGACCTATATCCTCGAAATCAACACCATCTTTATCCTTAGAATTGATATGGATCAAATCCTACACCTACTATTGTAACCTCAAGCTAAAAACAATCATTTTCCCAAATTCGATCCAAATTTACAATCCTCAAAAAATACACAAGCTAAATCATTACCTTCCATCTCCAAAGAAATATTCTCATTAAAAATTTCTATATTAATAACTCAACTCTGATCAACCTCATTTTAATGGTCACCGACTAATCAATCTCCAAAATAAATCAAACTAGCACACCAAGCCTGTAGAATTAAAAACTCAAATCTTATTACAATTCAATCCTTCAACTTTGCAATTCTAAAACCTTAAATATGATAAGAATCATTCCCCGAAATCCTCAAGATCGATGACCTTAAATCTAAAGCACTCACAATATAAAGCTTGCAAAATTCTAAAACTGATACGAAATTGCTTATCCGAGTCAGCAAAATCTAAAACTTCTAATTTAATTAATCCATCAAATGCTTGTTGAACCTACCACCTTAAATCCCATAAACATATTTCCTAAAAACTATAGGGCCACAAACCTTAAATAAACTTCTCATAAATCTATCCTCGAAGTTCGTTGAACTTACAACCTCGCACTCCATAAATTCTACAGAACCTGAGACCTCAGTTATCCTAAGCGATCTAAAGTTATTCCCATCTTAGCTGCGACTTGAGTTCCTACTCCATAGAGTTCACTCAGACCATGTCGTTCCCTTCGAGTCTCGATATTAAAACATATCAATCGCTAAGAGTTCAGGCCTACTATACTAAATGTTCAAGCCTAGCAATGACATTCACAGTCGTACCATCTTCCTGACATAGCGTAGCCTTTAACCCACTTTTCAACTCAAACAGATTAAAATATAATTATGGCAAAAATAAATTAAAATACAACAAAATGCCATGAAATAAAATAGAATAAAACCAACTAAGTATAATAACATACAATAAATTAAAACATTTAAAGTAACATATCTCAAACAACATAAACCAAAACAAAACAAAATCTCCCAAATAAAATAAAATTTCATAAATAAAATAACATATGACAAAATGAATAAAACAATGAAGAAGTACACCATAAATAATTAAAACAAATAAAATAACCGATCATAAAATAAAACAATTAAAATAAACAATAGAATAAAATAAATAAGCAACAAAGTAGTATACACTAAAATAAATAAAACCAATCAGAATAACATACTTTAAATTAAATAATTTCAAATCCCAGCTTTAAAACTTTCTGATACTGCATCTATGGGACATGTGGCTTTACCCAGAGACGAACTGCTCTGATACCACCTGTGGCGCCTCGACTCCCATGTACAAAATAACACGGGAATCGTGACGTCAGAATGATGACAATACGGTCACGCACCCCAACGACACGTGCTGAGTGTGTGAAATGCAACACGTATACAAAAATAAAATGCAGTGGAAATGTTAAGTCAGATAACTAAGTACCAGAGTTTAATACAATACAAAAATAGTACTGAAATCCACAAGTCAACATAATACAATTTTCTTGTTCATAAAACAAGTTCAAATAAAATACAAATACAAAATAGAACATAGCCAAATGTCCCTACTCCTCAGGCGAAACCGCATCCTCGGGTTCAACCTCCTCAAAACCTGCATCAAAATCTGCAGTACCAATAAATGGTACCACAGGTAAGTAAAACTCAAAAATAATCTAAGACATAAATATATAAACACAACAGCCACTATGCATGCACATGATGACCAAACGCAAAATTCGAGAAAAATACCATTTCTCGTAAAATCACAAGTTTTCCACGCACGCCAAAAATCACCATTTGGCACATAAATAAAATCCAGGAATAGTTACATTAATTCCAATTTTAACCCGTATGCACCATGGCCTCCCCTAGGGACCATCCACATACCCTGGCTCCCTTCATCACACCATAGGTAGCGACCGTGTGAGTGATACAACACAAGTGATGCCCAGTCCCGCGCCCACCGCGTACATAGTCAAGCATCCTTTGATCCCCGCCAGCCCGAGGGATCACGGAGTCGGATCGAGAGCGCTACCATCTCGTCCAAGTCCCGAGCAACAGCTCCAGGGGACGACACTCAGTATATTCCGCTCCCGAGTGCCCAGAGGAGCTCCACCGAGATAATAACCCATCTCGGCTTGGGGGTGATACACACGCACCCAAAAGCCTTTTTACAAAACACAGTTTCCAAAAATACACACCCACGCATGCGTGCACAATGCCATGAAATCAACCAATTACCAACAACCAACAGTTATCAGTAATTTTTAAATAACCAATACAGTCTAATCAGATAACCAAAACACAATTTATAAAACAGGTTATTGGAAAAACATATTTAAATCTTAAAAGTCTTTTGGAGAAATACTTACAGCGCTTTAAAATAATTTATAGAGGATTACGGAGGTGCAAAAGGCGGCTGGAAGGCAACACAACAGTGTAAAAACACTGTGGCCGAATACACTGTATACCCAAATTTCAACGGGGTCAAACGAAGACTTGAAATTGATAGGGTAGAGCCTATGGAGTGTGGTGAAGTTAATAGAAGTGATGGTTGGCAGTGGGTGGCGGCCGAAACGGCGGTTTAAGGTCGAGAAACTCGAATCGGAGAGAGTGTTCGTATGGGCGGCTCCGGCGACGGATAGGGGCCGGGCCGGGGTTGAGTCTAAAAGGTTGCTAGAGGGCCGGTGATGAGGTGGCTAAGAGATTGTGGCCAATGGTAGTCGGACGGCGCCGGAACGATGCGAAGACCACCGCGGGTTCGAACGAGCCGTTGAGGCTAACGGCGGCAAGGCACGGGCTGAAACTGGTGGTGCAAGGTCGCCGGTCGATGGGGAGTCTGGTGGTGCCGGCGATGTCGACCACGACCGGCCGGCGGCGGTGCTGGGAGGGAGATGGCCGAAACACGTGAGAGAGAAGAAAGAGAGGGAGTCGGGCGAGGAGAGAGAGAATGCGGGAGAAAGAAGAAAAAATCCGAAAGAAAAAGAAAGGAAAAAGAAAAGAAGAGAAAAGAAAAGATGAGGAAAAGAAATGAGATCCAATCCTCACAACTTTTGGGTCACAACTGATTCTCAAAATAATTATTTTTAAAACAGTAAATTAAATAAATCAATTTAAACTCAAAACTAGTTAAAGTAAAATATTAAACTCCAACAATAACATTCTTTAAAATAAAAAACAATTAAATTACAGAACACTAATGAAAATTAATCAAACGCAGTGAAATGTCTTAATAAAACAATAATAATTTTAAAATCCATAAACAAACCAATTTAAATTAAAAATCAATTTAAATCCAAAACAATGATAAATAATAAGAAAGCCCAATAAAAATAATTTTCACAACTTAAAATGTTCTAAAACTCCCAAAATTCTAAAACAAGATAATTAATTTTTAAATTAATTAAAATAATCATTTATTAGAATACACTAAAATACGAGGTGTTACATAATGTTTCATAAATATATATTCATCCATTATTACTTTTGTCATAAAATATTTAGAATTTATTTTCTTCATAAAACTATCAAGTGATCTTTTAGAGGCCTATATTTTATTATAGTATGAAGCTAGTTTATCAAGTTTAATGTAAAATCTAGATTTTAATTTGGTGTCACAATAAGCATATAATCAATACTACAATTGAGATCTTAAATAAATATTTTCTTGCTTGGTGAAGTCTAGGGGATAAAATGTCTCAATTATTTTTCCTATAGATCATCATACTTAAATAATTTTCTTGAATTTATTTCACTTTGGCTTTTATATTAAAAAGCCTAATATTGTATAATAAAATACTTTAGGATACAAATTAATAAGTTTATTATTTATCATAAACCTAACTTTAATTTAATTTTGGAGGGACTATATCATAGAAAATAGATAATATATAAGAATTATACAAAAATTCCGGGCTATAAGAATAAAAATTGGAAAAGCATTTATATGTATGTAGAAATTTTAAAAAATCTTAGATAGTATATGGGAATTATAAATTTGTTGAGAAAGTCATTTTCTTATATATAAAATTATGAAAAATATTTAGGAGGAATTCCCTCCCTAAATATTTATAATTCCCATATTTATAATTCCCATTTTCTTATATACAAAAATTCCATCAACGTTTCGATGATTGGTTGGTTGTAACACTCTTTATTTTTGCTATTATTATTTAAGTTTTTGCAACGAATTATACATATTTTTATTATGAATCTTACCTTGCACGAGACAAATTAAGCAATGGCTAGAACTAGAAGCAAGTAGATGAAGTGATGGAAGTCCTCAAGATCGATCGGTTGGTGACTTTTGTGCACATTCGTGTCCCCTCGATGGCAAGAAAACACGAACCTTCGCATCATGATATCTTATAGATGTGAAGCCAATCGAGTAGAAAAAAGAAAAAAGAAAATCTTATAATATAGATGTGATGTTGAAGGTGATTAACCACCCACTAATTAATTTCTAGTTTCTTTTATTTATTTAATTATTTTCCCTTCCCTTCACTTCCCTTCCCATCGTGATTGAAGCATTGAAATATGGTTGCTTTTTTAACAGAATAATGTGGTTTTTGACGCGATGCAGCAAGCTTAGGAGCTGGTGTTAATGATCATTAATATCAGCCAATATATTTTAATGAATATGAACGCATGAGTACCCTTTGATCGTTTGGTAGCAAGTCAAACTCAACATGAATATAGTTGATAAAGCCACCTCTATATAATGCCACCTCGTTTAAAGAAAAAAACCGATTGTATTGGACATGATTTCAAACAATTTTGATGTATTTCTTGTGGTTGTTTGTATAGTTGGAAATTCAAAAGATCACACCTCTTGTGACACTATATATCCTGTCAAGTTAAAAGGAAAAAAAAAAAAAAATTATTTACAAGTGTATTTATTGTCATATCCAATACGACATAAAAACCTTTCAAGTTTGGTCATATAAAATAAATTAAAATTTTAATTTTTTTCACGAGCACAACGAATCTTACAATTAGTGATTAGTGATGTGCTAGCCACCAACTTAATTTTAGCCATGATCATGATTCATGCTTCCACATTAATTAATATTCCATTTTAAAAGCATTAAAAAGAGAGTCGGGGACATAATGTGGTTTTGCTTATTTGTTCAACGTTTCTATTTTAAAAGCATTAGAAAGAGAGACGGTTAACCGTTCCTAACAGACCGATCGAGAGCAAGGCCTTTTTATTATTATGGAGGTTGAGTTGTGACTATCTTTAATTATTATTATTATTAAAAAATTAATGAAAGTTAAAAATTATTTTTTAACTTTCATTAATGATAATTAAGATTAGTGCCCTGCCCCCGTTAGAGCGGGGGGTTGCCCGCCCAGCCCTACATCTGGCCACTTAGCAGGGGCGGGGGGTTAGTAGGGTCCAACCTCGACCCACACGGCCTCTTTTTTTAATATAAATATAGTAATATGTATTAAGTAGAACTTTTACTTAATACTTTATGCAAGTTGTATGTAGTAGGATGACCTTTTTATAAATTGCCTTGACAATACAAGTCTCATACTTAAGCAATGCGAAACTCTTGTATTATACTACAACTTACACAATATATGTATTAGCAAATTTAAAAACTACAAAATTTTTAAACTATATTCATATTTACAATTTTAAATTTACAATTTGAGTCTCTAAATATGTTTTTTATCACTTTTAGACTTATGAATAATTTTTAGATCTAATAGAATGTAGTCTATTATTAAAATGGAAGGCGGGCGAGACAGATTGGGAGTTCACCCCCACCCCCCCCCCCCCCCAGCATGTAGGGTGAGGTATCCCACCCCCTGACCCATGTGGGGAGGTGAGAGGGCTACCTCGCACGGTAGCACATTGAGTCAAGATGATCCACTAGAAATTGTGATGTAATTATCAAGTGGACTTAAAAGATCAACCACGCTATTTCCCGTTTCCACGAAAGAGTTTATGACTTCATGCCTTTGGAACTCTAGTGCATTTTTATCACTATTGGGTTTCATATAATATATTAATAAGAATAATGTTAGTATGTGATCTCATTTTGATTGCTCATGTATTTAATTTTTTTTACTTATTGATTAAGAAAGTGACTATTAGTGTATTGTTTTTTTTTTTCTTATATCATTATTGGGTTTCATACAGTAAATTAATAATCCTGAGAACATATAAGAAATGTTATATTTGAGGTATAAGAAATGTTATATTTGAGGAAGATGTTCAAGTGATTGTTAAAGTTGTCAACTAATGAAGAAAGCTGGAGCTGATATGGCCAAGTCATTGAAGACATCATATCTTTATTGAGAAGCCGAACTGATTGGAGAGTTGTTTTTACCCCTAGAGCTGGGAATTATGTAGCCCATCAGCTCGCAAAGCTAGGATATTCGTTTGATGATGAATCTCTTTGAATTGAAGATGTTCCTGAAGCTGTTTCGGGGTTGGTTTCAAATGATAAACTTCATATTTGATTGCTATTAAGAATAATACTACTGGTTTCCTTTCAAAATAATAATTCTGAGAACGACAGCTGTATTGCATCCAAATATGATTCTTATCCAGTATTACTCTTAAAGATAGATAATATTTTTGAAATTACTCTTTTACAAAAGAAAAATGTAACTCCCGAGCCATAGAATAGCAGTTCCTAAATGAAATACGGTAACGAACAAGGTGGTTATACCACGTGGATGGTGTATGATGTAGAGAATTATGTCACGGTAATGAATATGTTTCTAAATCAAATTATGTCACGTAAATAGTGTGTGGTGCAGAGACTTTAAAATAGAGTTGTTCATCACAAAAATAAATCCAGAAATCAATGTGGCTTGATATAGTATATCAAATTGTAAAATTTTTTTTATTACGAAATTAATATAATATATCACATCTAGTTATATCAATTTATCAGTTTTATTTTTATAAGATATCTTTGTGAACTTAATACTTTTCATTTGTACTTTTTCTTTAAGCAATATAGGTTTTATATTAAGGAAAACAAAATCAAGATTTTACAAGTATTATAAGATGGAAAATGCTAGGTGGCTCCGTACAATGCCCCATCGTGGCATTGCCATGTGGTAGCCACGTAAGTCATTATTAAAAAAAATAAAAAGAAAAAACACAAAATCATTCAAAAGATTTTGAAATTTTTCATTTTTCTCTCCTTATCCTCCTTACTCTCAGTTTGGATGGTAAGAAATTTAAGAAGTAAAAAGCTCACACTCTAAAACAATTTATCAAACTCTTTGAATTTCTTTTACCTGAATATGTGATATTCAGATATATATTTTTTTAATAATGATTGACGTGGCCGCCACATGGCAAGGCCATAACATAGACAAATGTAAGGGAACAATGATACAATTATCGAAAAAGTGGCTTAAAGAAGTGCCCCGAATAGGGTATTTAACTCTTTTTTTTCATGTATTTTTTAATTATCATAAACATTTTTTCACAATATTATTAAAAAAAACTTTCTCAATTATTAAGTAAAAAAAAAAAAAATACCATTCACGATCCAAACTCAGGATCAAAGCATTTCTCAATGCAGGTGCACCATAGCAACGTCCTTACGAGATTATCCTAAAATACAAACACATAATATTGTTATTATCTTATCATAACAATTTCATAGCATCTAAGAATTTTAATAATATGGGATCATGTAATAAGACGATATCATCGCCTTATTTATATCACGGAATAAATTCATAATTTCTCAACTAAAGGCTAGTAGCCGAAATGATGAAATGTAAAAGGGCATGCTAGAAAGGGACGGGTTAATCGGCTAATTAAGAAATAAAAATAAAATAAATTCTTGAAAAGGAAAGAAAATCCTAATCCCGACCACCAAATCTTCCTCTACAGTGAATAAGGACAGGCAGGCTTTATGGGAGAAAAAGGTCTCTCACTTCACGCCTCTGCTCCTCGCTCGCCTTTTCAAATTGGGAAAGGCTAGCACGAGAATGGCTCCGACAAGACCAATTTGTCTTTTTTATTTTTTTATTTTCATATTTTTGAACTTTTAAAAAATAAAATTTACAATATTATTAAAAATTATTTCTTTAATTACTAAGTTTTTTTTTTAATCATATTTTATAACATTGTACAGTTTTATATGGGGTATGCGGATGCCCCTTTATATTGTACTTGAAACTTTTTTTTTTTTTTTTTTATGAAATTTAATTGGATGCTACTATGCCGTTGAGTGTGTACTGCTGACGTGTCCCACAGTGCATTTGCATTTTTTTCTTTTAAATATTTCTTAAATATCTTTAAACATTTATTAAAAAAAATACACAAATTCACTAATAATTATTTTTTTAATTATTAAGAAAAAAAATTACAAAATTAAAAAAAAAATAGACGATGGATTAAACTGAGATGACAAACCCAGGAGTATCATTTTCCAATTTAATTTACCCAAAAAGAAAGAACATAGATTTTTCAAATATTTATTAAAATTTTAATATAATCAATTTTGCCACGTATCAGCATCCTCCACTACTTGCATGTGCATGTGGTGTGGCCATCGGTGAGGTGAATGGCTAAACTCATAGCCACTACAGCCGCTCATAGTTTGAGATGCTTGTAAGGTGGCTCAGCCATCTCGCAAACAAATCAACCAACCTCACAAATATGGGTGTATCCATGTAGACTACAAGGTTAACATCAAACCCCCATTTTAAGTAATAAATATTAAATATAATTAAAAAATATAAAGAAATATCATATTAAAATTAATTAATTAAAAGAAAAGGTCGTTTTGCGCATGGATGGAGAGATGGGTCTTCCTTCCGGGTAATGATATCTTTACAATTGGTTTACTACTTATTTATTACTTTAACTATATTTGAAATTTTTTATTTTTTTATCATTTTTTTAAGTATTTTTTTAATATCCTTAATCATTAAAAAAAAATTAAAAAAATATATAATTTTATTAATAATCACTTCCTTAATCATTAAGTAAAATAAAAAATTAAATAAAAAATAATAATAGAAGAGTAGTAAGATAGTAGTAATTCTATCCTTTTCCGTTCCTTCCGAAGTAGCAGTAGCAGTGTACAGCGACTGGCGTGATTCATGGATTATAAGCCAACTTTGTCCTCTCCAATCATGCCGTCCATTCCAAACTATCAAAAGACAGAGCAGCGCTACGGGTGGATGTTGCACTTTTTATATTTTTAAATATTTGTTTAAAAAAATTTATAATATTATTAAAAAGATATTTATTTAATTACTAAATAAAATAAAAAATTTGTCAGAACCAATCGAGATCCAATATTCGGAGACTCTTACATTATTTAAAGGAGTAGTGCTAAGCTGCCACCTAGCAATAACCGCTCTGTTTGTTGTCTAGTATAAATTTATCTTTTTATTTTTTTCTTCTTTTTCTTTTCATATTTAAATGCTTTTAAAAAATTAAAAAAATATCAATACATTAAAAATTATTTTCTTAATTATTAAATAAAAAAAATTAAATACATAAACAACCAAAATTAAAAGATAAACTCAAATACATACTAACATTTCTCTTTTGAAAGACTTGATATCCCTCCCGACACAGACAGAGACAGTCTACGAAGCAAGTTGAATGCCATATAACGGACAGTACGAGACTTCAGGCCTAAAAGACGATAGGCCCGATTCACTGCAAAATGGGCCCGAATAAAATACCCTTTGAATCAATAGGATAGGAGTGGAACGAGCGTAACAGCAGCAAGCCCCTGCCATTCATTTGAAATTGCCTTCGCCTTCGACTGACATGTTTTCCCGACCTGTCTATTTACATCATCTTCAGTGTTCTGCTCATTATTTTAATTACTGTTTCAGTTGAGATATTGAAACGAGATATTTCGGGCCTAACCTCAATCCCCTTCTACTTCTACTGCACAGTTTACCAACCTTATATCAATATAATTTTAAAAGCATATATAAAGGATTGCTTTACATATCACACACACATATATTGTTCACCTCAGGTCATAAAATGGTACGGAAAATGAGCTTATGATTCACGAAACCGTAGGGCCATGCCCTTAAAAGTATCGTTACATTGTATCTATACATCGTTGTTTGTCACATAGGTTGTTAGCTACCTTAATCCATTTCCTGAAACTGTATTCAAACGAGGTTTCCTTGATTTTTGGACCTTTTTTATTATTTGTATCTGTCAAGTGTCCAATTTTATTACCCCGGTATTTCATCCATAATAAAGTGAAGAATTATTAATAAAAAATATTTCCTTGATTTAGTGCTGCTTTTATAGATGCACGCCCACAACACTGCGTGTCTGCAGGAAATGATTTTGGTGGACTAAACGGAAATTGGAGCCCAAATTGGCACTCTGATCACAGAGGAAGTGAAGCGCACTTTTTTTTTTTTGGATACATTTTGGGGGAGAGAAGTTGAACCCAAGACTTCCATTTTGGAGACTTGAGTGTTATGCCATCAAGCCGTAGGCCTTTAGTGAGGACATTTATGTATGATAAGCTTGGTTCTCATGAATGTCACGAATTCAAGGATATTTGTGCATCTAATTTTCATATCATCTTGAACTTCTTTGAATGTAGAATCTCCCATCACAGATGGTTAATATTCAATTAAGTATGCTTATTTATCACCCCTATATTTCATCATCTTGAAGTCCTTTTGGATTCCATACCTATTGATATGTTTCGCATGCCTGGGCCACTCCACACTGGCAGTGCTTGGGCTCTTTCCTATAAGGAGGAGAACGAGGGAGCTTAGGGCCGTAATATCTCCGATGCTCAAGTTAGTCTAAAGTTGTGGAAGAAGACGAAAGAATAAAGACTAGAATGAGATAGCACCAATGTTCAAGTGTGAGAGAGTAACCCTCCTCTTGGTGAAGAGATGGGTATTTATATCTGACTAGGGTGGATCCCGAGATGATAGCGACCAGTGGCTACTCTGTATCGTTATTGCACGTTTCTGCCAAACCCTGCTCCACGCCAATCTTGTCAGTCCTAGCTTGGATCGTTGCAGACATTCAGGTAGGCGCTCAGTTGCGTGCCAACTCCTAAGCGCATTAAATGCGGCGTGGCTCCCTTGTAGTGTGCTTGCCTTTGACTCATTTAATGTGACGTGGCCCTGTGGTGGCTATTTCAGGGGCGAGGATGTCCATGATGGCCAGCCAGCCCCGGTTACTAGACTGCCCTATTGGGGTCGAGTGCCCCCTGGTCAGTGGCCCTGATCTTGTGTTAGGTTACGCCGTTTACCCCTCTATACCATCATAACATCTGACCTGACACTTCTCATCCTGATCTTTTTGGGCCAGGTTGTTCCATCTCAAGTCGTCTCAGCCCTGTCCTTATGGATTCTTCCCCTCACAATACCCATCACACATATTTCCACTCATTAAAACTAAACGCAAAACATCTATAGTTAATGCCAAAACCTTGTGATAAACCAGTACAGAGAACTGGGGTAGACAAAAACAATCAGCTCGTGAATAAGCAATTGAATATCAACATCTTCGTGCAGTTTTGGCAGAAGAATGGAGGAGGAGAGAAAAAGTGTTTACTTTTTGGTACCTAATAGTTGGACAGAGCTGAGTTGGTTAAGTACAGAAAAATTTATACAAATCCATAACCAATAAAATGCTGTTGGCCACTGTTTCATGGATGATTTGTGTTTGATCTTTTTCTGAAGCAGTATCTTTTACATGTTCTAACTGACATTCTGAACTTGGAATTCATTGCATGGGCTATTTTACAGTTTCAAGACTTGTCTTTCTGTTTCCATTTATTTGTCTGTCTTCTATACTATTTACTGTGATGCTCTCCACTGATATGTGATTTTGAAGGCTTGTTTAGATAAAATATAATATGCAGATTTGGCCATACTTAGTTGTTAACTGCTGTCAGTTTTTATGGCATCATTGCTCGTATGCCCATTAATCGAGGATGGGTAACATGAATACGCTTTTGGTCCACACCATTTATAGTACATATTTCAAATGATTCTTTGGATGAGATTATAGTTTGGGTATGCTATATTATCGACAACATTAAATTCCATGTTGAAAACCTAAATGGAGTGAATTTTATGGGGAAAAAAAATAGAAAGAAAAAGCTTGACAATTATTAGCCACCTACTTTATTCAGTTACTTGTGAATTAAAAGAGGGATAAATAATTAAGAGAAATAATAGTTGTAGTCGTGAATGTGTAATCGTCGTGTAATTATTTTAAAAAAATAAATAAATATGAAATTTACATAAAAAAAAATTAATTTTTTAATAATAAATTCTACTATTTTTTAAAGTGACTGTATTTATTTGTACACTTTATTATTGTTTGTAATATTAATAGTTAATTAAATATAAATTCTCTGCTAGCAGTTATGGCAAGATTGGCTGTTTAATATTAATTATGGCCTCTGGAATATGCCTCTATTAGCCTGATGATGATAAGAAGACACTAGGCACCCATTAATTACTTCCTTTTGTATTCTCAAAAAAAGAAAAAAGAAAAAAAAATTACTTCCTTTTGTTTTATCCAGCTTGTCCGTCAGACATTGACTGCTTCACATGCAGACTGGAGTTAATACGCTTTTACTACTCAAATTAATACGTTAAATTCTTGATATGCAGTGGTATTGGTACTCTATTTTAATATTTCATATCCCATCTTTTAAGAGATCACGAAAACGTGTCTGAAAGTGGGTCAGGGCGGGCGTGGATTGCCTCTTATTTCTTTCGTCTTTGGAATAAACAGATCGTTGCCATGCAACTCATGAAAGAATATTAGTGAATAATGATAGACCCATATTTGTTAGGTTGAACTGTTGCTAATCTTTTTCAAGAAGAAATTTGCTAATCACCTTGTCCTGTGAGATAAATTGGATGGTGGTGTAGAACCAACCAACAATGCCCCTTTGCCTGAATATGAGATTAGGAGCACTACAATCACAAATAGATTACACAAAAGTAATTTTATAAATTTATGTGACTTTTATATGATCCGTCAGATCTACTTTATAATAAAAGTAACTTTACAATCTGACAAATCATGTCAAGATACATCAGTTTGTAACATTACTTCTGTGTAATTACTTTATGACTAGAGTATTTATCATCTGAGATTGTTTTAATTGCTTAACTAGATCAGATAGACCAGACTTTTAAAAGAAAAGTAGACATATCAAGTGAATTCTATGACACTAAACATTACTTAGCAAGATTTTCGAACACTACGAATCTCACATGAATATTAACGTTTCCTTTATCTTTGTGTTGAATCATCCAATTTGAGTCATTTTGCCTCACCCACATGAACAAGATAAACAAAGCACCCTAAACCAAAGCTCTCTCTCTCTTCAATTTCAATACTTCAAAGGGTAATTAGGCATCAGACACGGTCAAACAAAGAAGCTGCTGACTGGATAAAGAAAATGATCAATTCGGTGACCCTGGTTGGTAAACAGTAAACTATTCATAGAGTAACAAATAATCAACACAAGAACATGTAAATTAAACAATTCTCTCAAACAAATATATCTCAGGATCTTTACTTTCTTTGAATTTTTTTTTCTTTTTCTAATAAATGAAACCTCCAAATCTACTCAAACATGACGAATATTATGTTTTGGTCCTCTCCCTCATTCTCTCTTTCTCTTTCTCGTCTCTAGCCGTTAAGAGGTCTAATAATTAACAGCTGGTGACTGTTCTTCATGCCAAGGGCATGAAATATGCTGATTCGTTCCTCATCCTCCATCCTCTATCCATGACTCAACTTATTCAAGCCCTCTTATAACACAAGCATTTCTTCCACACTCCTTTTTCTTTCCAATCCCTCTCTTTATCTGTATTCTTTTTTGGTATCTCTGAACGGGCACCTTCATAAACAAACCAAAGTTCCAAAGTAATGACATCAGACATTTGTTCAGGGTGCAAAGTGACATCCCCACATTCTCATGACTTCATAGCTCCACTTCAAAGGTTCTGTTTAGCTTCCTCCTTTTAGCATCTGGGCTATTGTGTGAAGAATTTGCACATGAACCAACTGCAACCTCATCACTTTTATAGCTCAAGCGTGCAGCATCCAACACCCCGCTTGGGCTGTGGGGTACAGAGAGGATAGAAGTAGTCGTGTCCTTAACAGATCCATCAATTAATGAGAAATCACGAATCATCTTAACACACTCGAGCACTTTCTCCTGCAACAACCATAATTAGGTGGGGGAATCAACATCAATTATTGTCTCAGTTAGATTAAATTTGCAAGAAATGAGTTATGAATATAGTAAGAGCAAAAGGGAAATCATCATATGAATATCCCATTTTGGTTCGTGGACCCCCCGACTATATACCTTCTCTACATGTTGACTGAGAAGAGAAGTTGCTGCCTCATTGTCTACAGTCTGGGTTTCTTCTGCAAGAGCTATTGCCACTGCTGCTGCAACCTCTGAAGGCCTGAACCCCACGAAATCAATCCCTGCATTGAATTCCCACCCACCAAAACATTAAAACCCTCCTCATTTTTGTCTGTCATAATTGTTGCCATATAAGCAAAGTTATAGCTCCACATTCCGTCTGTCACCTTTTATTGTGCTTAATATGAGTTCAATTGATCTCGAGATTGATGTTTGAAGTTGGGTTTGGTCGCCATTGATCTTGCAAAGGAAGTAGTCTATGAATGAGAACGGGGTAACCGCTTGCATTCTCCACCTCAAGGTACTCAAAACCAGAAGTTCCATCCTTTGAATTGTTCTAGCTTCGAACACAAATTTTGCTTCGCCCACCTGTTAAGAGGATTATGATCCTTAGGACACATACGAATGAAAAGAAAACCTGAAGACCTTGCCAAGATGTTAATTAAGATTGAGTTTAACCTGCAAGTCTAGAGCAAGAGGAACGTCGGTCTCCTCCACTTTGGCTGCAAGAGATAAACATGCCACGGCCAACAATTGCACTGTCCAAGGTTTGCTCTGCTGCAAAATGCATGCAGAATTTAGAACATGCTGTATGCGAGATTGGTACCAAAAGAATAGCCTGTTCATTTCTCAACTTACAGGAAATTCATAAGCAGAAAGGAAACGATCCAAGTAGTTTATGGATAAATATGCACACAGAGGTCCAAAACCGAAATGGGCATGAACCTGTAACAGCAGTATATAACCATTAGCCTTGATCCTCAACAAATAGGAAACAAAAGAATCAAACAGTTCTCCTTTCCCGGCGGGATGCTAAAGAAGGGGAGGGAAGGAAAGCAAAACAAAGTATGCAAGAGAAACTCAGATATACGATAAACAGGGACGCACAGATACAACTCCAGCGTCTGTACGGCTATTTGGATGATGTCCAAGGCCAAATAACCAAAAACTTCATCAAAATACCACAGACTTGGGAATAAAATCACCACAAATTACAAACACAAGAAAAGGAAAAATTATATTGTAAAGACGGCAATTTCTCCGCGTATACCCAGTTCCCACCACATCTTTTCAACGAAAAAGCAAAAGATAGAGGTAATAATGAGAGGGAACAGTATACCCATGTCAGAATATCATGAACGTATAATCCATTCATCTCACGCAAGCAAAAAGAGATCGAACAGCGAACACAAGAAACCCATTATAATGAGCCATCAACTTACCTTAAAAATCCAATCAACGGTCCGTCTTCTTGCCCCTAAGTCCAAATCCCCGCTTCGAAGCCTCTTCAAGTAATCAGCAGCAGGCAAATGCTGGCATTCCTTTTCAAGCATCGAAGCCAAATACTCATAACTCTGTAGCGGCAATCCATCGCGATCAACAAAGCCCCGGTCTTGATTATGGTTTCGATTATTCCGATGGCGCCACGTGGCCTCACACTCCTCCGCGGCACCATAATCGTTATCATCGAAAAAGCTGTTGTCTTCCGAACAAAGAAGGCTTGAAACTGCAGAGTCAAAACTGGGTGCCATTTTCAAGGCCTAAAAACTCTCTCTCTTTCTCTAAACAAAGATTTCCATCAAATGAGAAATGGAAGCAAAACCTTGGATTTTTAGTACAGATGGATTTAAGTCTTAGTATATCGTAGACGCAGAAGTAGAGGTTTTTCGTCAAAGAATTTTGGAAAAACGGTGAACGCTAGAAAAAGAGCGAGTTGTGCGAGGAAAATATGCAGAAAATACTATGAAGTGAAGCAGCCCTCCTCTCTCTCTCTCGCCCCCTATCTCTCCCTCTCAAAGTTGGGCTGAAAAGACTACAGCTTGAGAGGCGCTTAAGAAGGAAATGCGTGCCTCTTTTTCGAATGGAGAGAAAGAGAGAGGGAGGGAAGCAGAGGGATGAGCATCAGAAGGATTTGGCGTGAAAAATATACACATCGATAAGGTCAAAAAGGAAGAGAGAGGAGCGAGAGAGAGAGAGAGAGGGCTTTGTGTGTCTTGTCTGGAAACTGGAAAGGGAGATGTCCTTAGGCCACCAATGAAATGGAAGGGGCCCAAGGGGGTACTCGAAAACGAAGGTGAAACGCTGAAATCCCACGATAAGAAAGTCGATTCAAATTCTCTCTCTTCAGTCACTGTACTGTGCTTTTAAATCCCATGCATTAGGCTATGTGAATCTATTGATTAAATATGAATATATATATCATTTGTATCTTTATTTTTGCATTGGACTTTATAGCTTAAATATGTATGGATGATATCCTTTAACATATTTCGTCCTACTGATTTATCTTTTTTTTTTTTTTTTGTCATAAATTGACTTTCGTATCATATGCCTCACTTTTCTTCACCGTTGAAATTCTAATATCCAATTTTAGGAGATCAATATAACAACAAGGGATCATGACCAAATGACAGATTTTTTTTTTTTTACAAGGCACTGTTGGAAGTTTTTCTATATAAAATTGGTTAAATCGCTGACTTTTCATCCGAAGATATGACTTCAAATAATTGTTTGCATTATTGAGATGTTAAATTATAGATTTAAGGAAGTATTACCCCAAGACCAAAACTTTCAACACTTGGACCAATTCCATAGGTCGACAAAATGATAGAAATTAGGAGTTTAGTATCATTATTATTTTTTAAGGATTTTGTTATGTATCAGTCACTATTTATCTTCATACTCTACATCTAATTATTTTTTTTATATTTTTCATAAGATGTGTACAGTAAATAATAATTTATAAGAAGAATTATTATTTTTTAAACGTCAATAGGAATAAACAAAAGTGGCATTATTTTGGTGAAATGTAATTTGGATATTGATAAGCGTACGACTCATCAATTGTCTCTCGATTGTCCAGGAAAGCTCGAGCCACATCTTAACGTATTCTAAAGTAGCCTTTTTTTTCTAAGCAATAGGACAAGGAATTTGAACCCTGATTCTCTAGTGAAAAATCTTGGGTCAAATGTCACCCACCTTCAAAATGATGTCACCCACCTTCAAAACCAGTAGTCAAAATTATAATTGGAGTCTCTTGACAAGAAACTTTCTTCCTCAAATAATTTAAATTTTAATTCATTGCATTTCTATATTCCATCTAAAGTATTACAAATGCATGACAAAGATAAATAACATAATTATTTTGGTCAAAATCATGAGAAAGTTAAAATATTTTGTGTGGGAGTAGAAGCCACATGTACAATGACTGTACAAGTAGAGCCATAATTATTTTGGTCAAAGTTTAGTTTTTGTAGATAAGATGAGATAAGTTGAGATGAAAGTTAAAAATTGAATAAAATATTATTAAAATATATTTTTTAATATTATTTTTATTTTGAGATTTGAAAATGTTAAATTATTTATTTTATTTTATATTAGAATTTGAAAAAATTATAATGATTAGATGAGATAAGTTGAAAAGTTTTATGACAACAAACGAGACCTAATCAGAAGAACGTGACTCAGAGAATGAGTCAAGGAATGCATTTGAGTCCGTGTCATGGTTACATATGAGTCAATAGAAATATACAACAAACTCTTAAGAGCACTAGCATTGGATTGGCCAAATGCATCTTTAAATTTTAGTCAATATCACACTTTTTTATATTTGCATATTCTATTTAAATTCAATCCTCACATTGGATTAGCCATTTACTCTCTCTATAATAATAAAATATTATTAAATTAATACTTTTTTATTTAATTTTTTTATATCACATTTTATAATTCTACCAATTTAATATTAATAATAATTATATTCTAATTAAATTAATATTAAAAAATCATATTTTTAAAAGTCATTTAATGCTAATAACAAAAAATATTTGATTAAACTCATCAAAAGCTCTATCTAAATTTCTTAATTACAAATCAAATAATATTTTTATTGGAGTGAAAAATTATTATTTTAACTTTTAGTGAATCAATTTGGTTCTTCAAATTTAGCTAATCACTGTAACTAACATCTAAATTATTTTAGAGATGCTCAATCCAATGTGGGGACTTTTTAGCACATATTATCTAAAATTTGGCCAATCTTTAATTTTAATCAAGCCAATGCTAATGCCCTAACATGTGCTATCAATATTACAGTGTCATTCGGGACTTTATTTTTCTAACGCAATTGTCATGTCCTCTCGTCGTCTTGTAAAACTACGAGATCGATTGAATCATCAGCTTCCAATATGATCAAGATGTTGTAGCATCATGAAATATCCCAAGTATTAAACCTAATGATATGGTGAATTTCTTATACCAATGATATAAGCTCTCCAGCTTGAGATGAACACACCAACCACTTGAAAAGAAATAAGAGATCATAGACTCAGCATGAACACCCATAGAAAGATATAGCTATGAATAAATTATGTTACAATGTGGACATTAGAAGAGATAAGAGTGAGTCCAACTGGTCGTCTTCTTGTGTTAAAGAAATATTTTTGGTTATGTCTGGTTGTGATCAAGAGCCACAAAGGCATAAACCCAAAATATATATTCTGCTCCTCATGACTTAATTCAACTTTTAGTTTGTGTTGCTACATACCTGTCAGTTTTTTCAATATTCTTTGTTTTCTTTTTCAATACCACAGCCTTCATGTGCCACACTACTTCTTGTAGATGAATAATCTCACACTGCATGTAGATAAGGTCTTGCTCATATTTATAAGAAATGAACAATCATCTATTGAAGAATCGGTTTTATGAGATGAGTTAGACCTATAAATTTTTTCATAGTATCAAAGCATGCCATAGGACAAATGGGGCCTACATTACTTACTCCGTGATAAGAATCAGAAAAAAATATTGGCCTACACGTGAGGGAGGGTGTTGAGGAATAATCTTACATTACTTGTAGACAAGGTTTTGAACATGTTTATAAAGAATGAGCAATTATATCTTGTTGAACCGGTTTTATAAAATGAGTTAAGCCCATGAATTTCTTCACTTCTCTAATCCACTCTTTCTCAACATATAAATACACATATACAGACATGATAGAGTACCGAAGGGAAGGAATATTAGTTCCCAACATTGTATGATACTTTGTGCCCAAGTTGCTAGGTTACTAAGAAATGTATTCTACTTGCAAGTCCGTGCTAATATCGTAAAATTTGATTTGCCCAAATCAAATCTTATCACGGTGTTGTACTAGTTTGCAAGTATACTTCTCTTAATACTGATTCTTAGTACAGACAGTTCGATCGACTCTCACTGTATATTTCCACCTCATACAGTGAAGTTTACCAACTAAATTGTCGTTAACTAACCATACTTACTAAAGAAAATTATCTGGCTTTGAATATAATAATAATAATAATAATAATAATAAATAAATAAATAAAAGGCATAAAGCTTGTATTGTATTTAGTGAACCAACCAGCACATCAAACTTGGACCTGCATGTGTCATTTTCAGTGACCGGCAAAGCTAGAACTCAATGATGAAAGGAGGAAATGTTGTCCAAATCAGCCAAAAATCTAGTTGGAGAAAATTAAAGGATTGTCTCTACACAGGCCAAGGAATTGATCCAAAAGATCAAAAGCTACGTACTTTAGCTGCTTTTTCAACTTTTAGGAGCGTTCCCTTCTCGGCTGTGAAAAATGTGGGATCACATGCTTTCTCTAACATTCAGCAACGTCTGCTTGATTAGGAAGGTGGGATTAATTACTAATTAAGGAGATAATCACGTGGTTTAGTAAGAACTTTGAGATTTAAGAGATCTATACTGAGATCAGGAGTCTCTAGTTCTGATAAATCTAAGACATTTTCAAGTTGACTGGAGGATTCAATTATCTTTTCACATGACCTTGGTTACTGTTTCTATCTTTTGTTCTTCTTTCTTTTGTGGAGGTGGGGGAGAGCTGAATCATGGAAACTTCAAAAGAAGATGGCAAGGTTTGGGATTAAAACGCATTCTCTGTCAACAACATGTTAGTTGGTCCAATTTGTTGCGGTTCAAATGTTCAATATCCTTCTCCAGATGCCCCTCGACTATGTGTTTTCTCAAATTGACTAATTATTTGCAGTTTTGAAGTTCCTCTTTCCACCACCCTCCTCTTTGTGTGTGCAAGAATAATTCAATGTGACCAGCAATATTGACACGTCCTGGATCGTTCAATGATTGTAATTTGCACCTCATTCTCTCATAGATTTGTAGGGTCGTACAAGTTCTGTTAGAGATGGCAAAATTCAAGAAGAAGAATCATTGCAAGAGTTTTTTTTTTCTTTTTTGAAATAGACTTCATTTCAAAATTAAAATTACAGCTATAACTAATAAATACAAAAAATAATTTAGATTACAAGTTTAATTATTTATCTGTTTGGAGCTTCTCTCCGCACAAATTTCTTTCTGACATACATTATCTTAACTTCTATAAACTCTCTAATGATAAAACCTTTTGAGATTTCAATTTCAGTTTGTTTGAAAATAAAAAACTCTGTAAAAATAGAGATAACTATTTCCCAATCTCTAAAGGAAGAGAGGGTATCCAACCCTCATCCTCCAAAGGAGGAGAGGGAACATGAACATTGCAAGAGTTTAGAGAATAGGAATTTGTAATTACTTCAAAAAAAAAATTTGAGCACATGGGTGATTTATAATGACCATAATTACTGATATCTACGGTAAAACTTGGACTGAATTGGACCACAGACAAAGGTAACTACATTTAACTTCGGATGCTTGTTCTTGGATTCACTGAGAGGTGCTAAAAAAATGGGATTTCTAAAGAGACTTTTGTGACACAAATTTCAAACTCCTCCTCTCCCTCCTTTATTATTATTATTTTTCCCGCATTCTTTGAAATGCTCTTTTGTCTACACTCTTTGGAATCCACCCTTTTTTCTGCTTTTGCCGTTTCACCCTCAAAAGTTCGCAGCAAGGGACAGTACCAAAGCGACCAAGAATTTTGCTCATATCATATGGTTCATGTCAGTCAGTCTGTGCAAATTTCGAAGACCATATTCCCTTCCACCATTATTTTAAGCAAACTGAGAAACACGAGTGAGGTCCCTCCTCCTTCCTCCTCAGACTTTTACTCATTTTCTAACTCTAAAAGAGAGTCTTCCTACTTAACCAAAAAAACAAAAAAAGTCTTCCTGAAGTACTGTTTGAGATCCGAGCTTAACAGAGTGTCATTCACACCCACTGCATATTTTTTTAACTCATCCATTTGGTTTTTTTTTTTTTTTCTTCCTTAATTTACTGCTACAAGCCCAAGGTCTGTTCATATATATGTTATCAGGAACGGTGCTTGTACGTTGTAGCTAGCCTTGGGGCCACCTTCTTCTTGTATTCAAGATAATAAAATATTAGTGATTCCTGATAAAATTTTGATCCCTTATATATGCTCTCGGTTTTGAAGTTTTGATACCATTTAATGGGTTTAAACTTAAAACACTTGATAGTCATATAAGCTACCTACATTTTTCTCTATTCGATACCCTTGTGTTTGTTTACACATATATTAAAGCAATAATGTCTGTCATAATATGATCAACAATTTTTGAGGGAAAGATGTTCTTGAGTATATTGGAAAATTTATATCATAGCATCAACAATGCCTTTGGTTTTATGAAAGATTAATGTTAGATATAGTCTTAGAGTGTGTAAATCTCGTACGCTTCTTTTAAAAAATATTGAGTCCACCATGAAAAATTTCAAGCGAGCCTCAAATTTTCAAGAAAATGCGTAGAACTTGTACAAATTGGAGTAGAATATCACCATATTTTCATATCCTCGACAAGTTGCATGGCCTGTCAAAAGTGCGCGCCTTCTAGACCCACATTTATTATTAAGATCACTAACCACATTAAAATGAGATATTTCACTTGTCTGTGTGTGTGTCTATATACATATATATATATATATATACATGATGTGCATAAACATGCTGTTTTATTATTGTGTTGCACTACATGCGAGAGCAGCCTCCAATTTCACATGCTATTAATTATTAAAGTTGGTGAAAACTTCAAATAAGCATTATATATCCTTTTACAGATCAAGGACAACTATCATAATCAAACCATTGCCCTCTATACTTACTTAGCAACCTCTCTAACAATACTGGAATATTTTGAGTAACGCATGATCATATCAATATTATATAAACCCTAGCTAGGAATTGGGATATTATTCCAAGGTCTAGTATTTTTCCTTTGACCTAATTTCTTCCTATCTCCAGAGAAAAGGACCACTCAATAAGACACAGCCATTAATCAAGATCCCTAGCCAGCTGAATCTGGCTTCAAGGAATTGGCCAAGTTTGGATAATTAAGATTGTCATTAATTAATCATTCTTGATATATATATATATATATATATATATATATATATATATATATATATATATATATATATTTAAGCAAGTCTCCTTGAGATTCACCACTGATATAAACTAACTCACCCATATATATATAAAGAAAAATCAGCAGCGTTTACTTATTTTACAGATCGGGAGTGAGTCAAATAAACAAAAATATAAGTGAAAAATGAAGCAAAAAAAAATTAGATTAAAAAAAAAAAAAGTCTCTCTCTCTCTCTCTCTCTCTCTCTCTATGGATTGAGTTTCATGTGAAACAGTGCAACCAAACCAACTCCGTTGTCCGCCATCAAAAGCAGCTTCCAGAACATCCGCCACATCTTCTGTGTCTCCACGACAAACCTTAATCCAATCTCTATATTAACAAAAAAAAAACATAAAATTATAAATAAACGTAAAATAAATAAATAAAATCTCCACGTGGAACAAGAAAAAGAAAAAAATATATGTTCTTTAGGGCTGAATTCTCATTTGTCACAACATTCTAAGAGTAGTAGTATATTTGATAAACCAGTTTGAGCTGGCATGCAAAGTTATCTGTCTTGGCTCAAGTTCTGTCTTTATCAAAGTTCTCAAAAAAAAGGAAAAAAAATGTAAGAAAAAGGCATTGTTGGGTAATGTATGCTTTGTGGGTTTCCGAGTTTTGGTGTTAGGGGCAATACATGCTTGGGAAAAGTGGGTGGGTTGCTGTTTCTTAGTCTCTATTGCCCGTATCAAGGGCTTATTAAAATGTTAATTTTGGTTGATGTTTCTTAATTACTGTTAGTCAAATGCACTCTGATCACCATGGAGATGCTAAACAGCCATAAGATAATGTCATCATCTTAACCAAACTGACATAAAGTACTTCTTGTGCTTCCTTGACCAAATTAATCACGTTCATAAACATGATTTCAAATTATATATCTATATATATATATATATATCTTTGCTTGATTTGTCTTCACTCGATCATGTTTCTCTATCGAGTTTGTCATGCTTTGTTGATCATGATCAGCTTTGTTCTCTGTGGATTTGTTCTTCAAGTTATTGCAGTGTTTGGTTGCTAAGAAATATTAGAAAGGGATTCCAAAACTGAAAATTTGATGATACTTTATCATGAACTAGTTGTTGGAAAATTGAAATACAAATGTTCTGTAGTTCATAAGAATTGAAATTGAAATTGAAATGGGCATGTAACCTTATTAATTCATGAGTTTTACTACAAATCAGCAACTATTCACATCATACACACCATGCATGACGTGGAAATTTGTTTTTTTTTTTTTTTTTCATTAAGGTGTGGAGTGGTAAATAGTAGCTGATGAGAAGAATTTTTCTTAATTTATATATATGGTTGACAGCATTTATGTGTTCCATAAGGTCCAAAATCAGTTCAATCCTTATAAATCACGTAGGATATTTTATAAAATCTCAAGACAACGTTACCCACCCTATTCCTATGATTATTAACATAGTTTGGTTTCTGCATTCTTGAGCAAAATCCAAATTCTGTCCTCCGGGCTCTCACTTTATATGGGCCGCAATGGGCCTAGCACCAGTACGCTCAAACCCATATACCACTAAAATGAGAATATATGACATCACTGAGGCTGTTTCGGGGTAAAAAGCATCCAATAGTTGCTTGCATTGTCAGCCCTAGCTCCATCCAAGCTGAAGCTTAATTATCTCGATGCCACAGCAACATGAAATTTCCAGCTATTTCCTTGAACCCTATATGCAGCAGTTGTAATATCTAAACTATAGGCAAGCCGCAAGGCACACAGCAAGTAAATGATAGATTATATATGCATTAGAAAGGAATATTTTAAAATTTAAGCCAATTTAGATTCTGAAAGTGTTCATCTCATCTCATAATTATAATTTTTTTCAAATTTTTACACAAAATATAATAAACAATTCACCTTTTTCAAATCCCAAAACAATAATAATATTAAAAAATAATATTCTAACAATATTTTATTCAACTTTCAACTTTTATTTAAAACAATTTTATCTCATCTCACTCACCATTCAAACAGCAGCTTAATCCATGCAAGGCAAAAAACATAGCGAAACAGGGCTAGTCATAACGCACACTTTCCTGAATCCTTGCTTCAACTCTATTTCCCACTTAAAAAGGAAAAAACCAAGTTTTGATAATACATGGCTAGCACATACTCTTGAAATCTACCCTTTCCATACAAATTCTAAAAATCTTAAGAACAAGTTTAGGTTTTGAATGTTTAAGACATATGTTATGGGTTGATACCCAGAATCTTCCATATATTACACACTTTTTAATCAGCACACAAATGACATTCCAAGCCACCACCTCCTCCAGAAGAAGAATAGGACCATCAACCATCAAGCTTACAATTCCTTGTTCTATGGCTCGTCTAACTGGTCCTGCAGGAAGGCAAACAGATAACCACATGTTAAATCCTGATCAAGTGATTTATCCAGTCTTTGAAGCTCATGGTAGTATTTTTCCTTTTGTGGGGGGGGGGGGGGGGGGGGGGGGGGGGGGGGGGGGGTGTTGGGGGACTGACCTGTGCATCAGAAGTCCAAAGTGTTAGGTTGTCCCTTAAAAGTTGCATGATGAGAGTGCTGTCCTTGTATGATTCTTCTCCCAAAGTGTCTAGCTCAGCAATGGCTTCCTCAAATGCCTTAAAAAAAGGCAAACAATTCAAAGAATTTTTAACATTTATGGATGGAAAACAAGGATGGCATTCTTTCCCATGAACACGCAGAACATGAAGACTCGCGATTGCAAAAGGATAGCAAAGTAATTAATGCTGCTAAAGCCACAATGTTGTAAATATTTATTTATGTTGTATATAAATAAATGTATGGATCATTAAAATAGGAGAGCTACCATGGCAATATGTATTTAGGCTTTATGTGTATACTCATTACATGCTAGTGCAGCTTATTTCTTGCAGAATAGTAGCAATATACTCAGCGGACATGATCTGTAACTAGAAAACAGTAGATCAAGCATACAATGTATACTTTCATATATGTGATTTGTCCTTCATCTCACCCGAGATGAAGCACATGGTGAAATTAGCAATTCACTGACAATTATGTTGCTAACGAGTAGGGCCTTCAACATCACCATGGGATCCAACAATTTTGTGAATCATGCAAAACATCAAGCAATGGAAAAGAAAACAGAAAACCAGCCACCCTCTCAGAGACACAAAGGAATAGAGTGGATGTATCTGTGCATCTTATTAGTGTATTTTCTACCCATGGCCTAGCATCATCACCATCCCATAAGTTCTCCATATGAATTTTAATCACTCTTTGCAGCAGAAGGATAAAAGCTTTTGGATAGTTTAAAAAAGACCATTGACCCGATCAGAATGGACTTCAAACTACAAGATGCAAGCTAATGTACTCCAAATTAAGACATGTGAACCAATCAATTCCTTCTCAACTATAATAACCATCTGAATGAGACTCGGCATTTTTGGCTTCATAATTTTTTTTCACACTTGCACACAGGCATGCACAACAGGCAGAGAGAAGCATGGATTTAGTGATTGATTGTTTTGTTTTGCTCTTTTTTCTTTTTTTTGCTAGGAGATCACGCAAGTGATTGGTAACCAAACCTCACACATTAATTTGGTAAAAAACTAACCTTGATTATAAAAAATTATAATTGTGATTGTACTGAGCGCAGAGTTCAAGTTCATCAACCTTTTTTTTGCCGGGGAAGGGGGAGGGGGGGGGGGTTGGATCTTTTTTAATAAATATAGCTGTTATTTAAACTTGGGTCATATATGTCATAACATTTGTGGGGCCACTGATATTTTTCATCGAGGGTCTATGTGTACAAATAACGACTTTCTAAATCAAAATATATAAAAGCCGTGAGCCAAATATATGTTCACATTAATCTTCTATGTCTATAGCTGACAAAAAGTACTAAAATCAACGGTATTGGAATCTTCAAACAACTTTGCAGAGATAAACTCGACCCAGCTCCACTGAACCAAATACCATAATTAGCTTAGCTCCGCCGAATCATTTAACTCAAATCCAGAAAAGGACTAAACAAAGAGAAATTATTTTTAAGACATTTCAAGGGTAATTGGATATGAAGCATACCTGTTTAGCCATGTTACACGCTTTATCTGACTGATTGAGAATCTCGAAGTAGAAAACAGAGAAATTGAGCGCTAGACCCAACCTGATCGGATGCGTTGGAGCAAGATCTGCGGCCGCAACATCCTTAACAAGCACACACAAGCACGATATGAGAAAATCCGATTCGAAAACCCGCAAAAATGGGAACCCCACATGCCAACCCTACTGAATTCTAAACACAACCACCGTGCCTTGAAAATGGATCAATATTCCCAATTTCGAATCATTCTTGAATCTGTTTTTAAGGAAAATAAGTGAAAGAGAGTTCCCAATGTTTCAATTTCTTAAGCGCCCTGTCTAGTTATATTTTAGTTATTTCAGATCCTTGATAGTTTGGATCTCAATTCAATTCCAGAGCGCCTTTTACTAAATCCGCAAAAATTTCTACTTCCCTTTCGTTTTTCCCTCACTATCTGAGCAACCAAACACTGAGAAAAGCCGCGAGAGTACCTGAGCAGCCTTGTACGAGAGCATGGTATCCTCAGCAGCGGCTTTCCTCTCATCCCCGGACTTGAACTCGGCCAAGTAGCGATGGTAATCCCCCTTCATCTTCAAATAGAAGACCTTGGACTCGCTGGCGGAGGCCGAGGGCACGAGATTGGAGTCGAGGAGCCCAAGAATGCTGTCGCAGACCTGGGAGAGCTCGGACTCAACCTTGGATCTATAGTCTTTGACTAGGGTAACGTGTTCCTCGTTCTTCCGCCCCTCCTCTTTCTGTTCTATAGAGGAGACGATACGCCACGCGGCTCGGAGAGAGCCGATGACGTTCTTGTAGGCCACGGAGAGCAGGTTCCGCTCTTCAACGGTGAGCTCCGATGCCGGTGTCGAGCCGAGCACCAGCTTCTGCATGAACTGGACCATTTCCTCATAACGCTCGGCTTGCTCGGACAGCTTCGCCAGAAACACGTACTGGTCTCGCGTAAGGTTTTCGGGAATCGTCGATGCCATTGTCGGAGAGAGAGAGTGATGAATCGCAGAGGGTAGAGAGAGAGAGAGTTGTAGAGAAGATGTCGAGAGGGAGGCGGGTCTGAATTCCGTTCGATATATTTTGACCACGATTGAAATCTGTGTGCGTGAATAATGCAATATTTCCAATTTTCCATTTTATCTATCTGCCTTCATATTTTTAATAAATAATATTAATTGTATCCAATCATTCTATTTTCATAAGGTCTAATTTCTTATTGTTGATTATTTTAAACAAATAGTAATTCAATAATTCGTAAATAATATCCCACTTATTTGAACAGTGCTTTAGAAAATATTGACTCTTCTTCTCGCCCTCAATTCTTTTCTATTAGAAAACTGCATTTATCATCTCCTATACGACTCACTAATATATGATCTATCATTTTTTATTATTTTATTTAAATACATATATATTAATATGTAATTAAGTATATTTAAATAAAATAATAAAAATATAAAATTATATATTAATGTGTGGTATATAAATGATAAATAACATCTCTTTTCAGTAAGATGGAGAAAAAAAAAATATAAAACTCAAATAATAAATCTTAAGAAATAAAGTTTGAATAACACTTTGTTGAACAAAACTATCATCTGCTGGTAATGAAACACGTGTAATTCTTTACAATTTTATAGAAAATAATTATATAAATTTTAAATAAAATATTTAATATTTTTGACTGTATAATATTATCACATTAACTTATTGTAAGAATATTATATAATTATAAATGCGATTATATTGAGATGGAAAAAAACGTGTAATATTCTCAGAGAGGCACAAATACTCGCCATGTAATAGTCACTACGTTGGTTAAGAAGAGGATTATTATCGATATG
Organism: Cyclocarya paliurus; assembly: GCA_029856935.1. Taxonomy (NCBI): domain Eukaryota; kingdom Viridiplantae; phylum Streptophyta; class Magnoliopsida; order Fagales; family Juglandaceae; genus Cyclocarya; species Cyclocarya paliurus. The sequence goes on from CM056953.1 coordinate 5,610,158, forward strand.
GGTTGTGCACGAGTAAAGTGTATGGGCTTATGTGGCAGCCTGCATCCATATTGGTCAGGGGTAACGTGACACTGTAGTCTGTCGTTTATAACTTTATAACACAAATTTTAGATAAATGCTACTATACTGGCTGATTTATAACTTATATGATATATCACTTATTTTGTGCCGTGTAACTTATTAACAAAAGTTAAAAATACAAGTATAAAATGGTAACGGAAACTTGGGCTGGTTTGGATAGTGAAAATGTTTGTGAATATTTGTGAATAGTAATAAAAAAATAATAAATAGTAGTAAAAAGTATATGAAAAGTAATAAATAGTATTAAAAGTAGATGAAAAGTAATAATAAAATAAATAATAATAGTAAAAGTGTTTTAGAGTACTTAAGATACTGTATCCAAACCTAGCCGGAGAATGCTTGAAAAATGATATGAGATAAAAAATTTGTATATAATAGTGAAATTATTTGCGAATAGTAGTTAAATTATTTGAATTAAGATTTTTCTTGGGTTTTGAGAAATGAGAAAAAAAAATTGAATAAATATATTATAAAGTTAAAATATTATTAGAATATAAATTTTTAATATTATTTTTATTTTGAAATTTGAAAAATTATTATTATTTTTTATATATTTTTTAGAGATTGAACAATTTGTAATAATTAAATAATGATTAGATGAAAAAATTAATTTGAAATTAAAAAATATCTGTATTTGAGTGATTTTTGAAAAAGAAAATTAAAAATATTTTTTTTCTAGTAGTTTCTATTTTTATGTTTTCCGATGCCATGCATAAGCCCACGTCTCTAACATTTCTGCGATCCAAAATAACAGTTCAAAACTTTCTTATATTTACAGCATGAGAAGAATTCATGGTGTTTTTATTGTTTGTGTTGTGTTTTATGGTAGTACTGCTCAGCAACATATATGGTATAATTAGTGGATCGAATTGCCGACCTCGTGTTTGAATAATTGGATGCAAGGTGTAGATGCCCATAATGTATTAGCCACGTGGCACATGTCTATTTCGAACTCAGCTAATATTTTAGACACTAATTCAAGCACTAACTCACGTATATTTTATTCGAGACCAACGCACATAATTCCAATGTTTCAAATAAAAGAACCAGAAGACTCACGTTATTTACGTGCCCGTTGTCTTTGTGTTGGTTGTCTCTATTGTAAATCAACACTGTTTTAGGGAAAAAAAAAAAAAGGGTCATGAGTTGTCATGATAATAATAAAAAAAAAAGGAGTAGTGTTGTGGGATACATTTTTCCCTGCCCCCATGTGGTGTCCAAGTTGGGTAGAGAGATCACAAGAACCAATCGAATTGAAAAATTGGTTGAACCAATCGAATTGGACTCAATTGGTAGATTTGGTCCGGTACCCGTCCTTAAGAAATCGAAACAGATCTGATATCGATTTTCATATTTTTAAAATAAATTTAAACAAAATGGGAACAGTATATATATATTAATTTTTTTATATTATATTATATTATATATATTATATGTTAAATTGTTAACTAATATAACATAAAAAAATTTAATCTTATTATTTATGTCTGTTAATCTTATAACATAAAATATAAGTTCATTTGAAGATAAACATTAGAAGAATCAACTCTTAAGTCTCAATTTATGTAGTGCTACATGTGTAACGGTATACCAGAAAAATCAGACCGAATTAGACCGGATCAAAATTGAAAAAATCGAAAGTTCTAATTTTAGTGATGAATTAGTTCATATTAGTTCTTACATTTCCAAAATTGATGTATATCGATTTAATTCCAAAATTTATCAAAAAGCAAACCGGTTACACCCTTAGTAGAGACTCCAAGGTTATCTTTAATTAAATGCGTATGTTTTCCTTTTTTAATAACAAAACTATTTTTCGATAGATCAGTTTCAAATAAGTTGAGTTGTGAATATAAGTTTTACTTGATTCGTATAAACTTAAAAAAGAATGTCTCATTTTTTTTTATCACCATCTTCTCCATATCAAACAATTCGCATTTAGTTAATTTTATTAATAAATCAAATTTTAAAAAAAATAATTAGATTTATAACCCAAGGATACTGTGAACTTTGTGTCAATTATTCTATAATTGTATTTCCCTGTTTACTAACTGATCTATATGCAGCCAACCCATAAGCGACACCCGGTGATAGGCAACAGCTCTTATCAAATGCAATGAAGGAATTGTTCTGGGCACGTGAGCAGTCGATGGCTTTACTGAAGAAATAACAGCCGCTGGATGAGGACACGTGCTGTAATCTATGAGGCATATATATATATAGATGTTAGTGCTCTGTTAGGGTTACGAGAGTTATTTTACTTGTTGTATTCTGCTGTCTTCGAGAGTTCTTTGTACAGAGAGGGAGAGTCAATTATAGGGTTTACTTCCGAGGGAGAAACAAGGCAAGATCATGGCTTGTTTGGCTCGGGATTAGATGGATCTTGTGTATGATACATTGGCTTTGAAAATTGCTCAATAAAGAATAATCTCTGAGGCTGTTCCTGCCGTGGATGTAGGTCATTAGAGCCGAACCACGTAATCACTGTTTGTTTTCTTTTCTACTTATTTTTTTCATATTTCTTGCTTATTTACAGCTGATTCTTGTTGTTTTTGGTATTTTTATTTCTTATACTTGTATTATTTTTGAATTGATTTCGGGGTTGAGTCCTTGAAATAAGGGACTCTGATTGTATAACTCACAGATACAATCTTAAGATAACTATGTTTATATTATTGAACTGTATTCGCATATGGTTCATTTAATAGTTTACAGGTTAGTTATAATAGACCATTTAATAATAAACGTAAAATATAATTTCATCATAAAATGGTACGATTTCAATAAAGTATATCATTTAAGACTTAACAGTACAATTTGACTGGATTATAATATTTTTTTAACAGTATGATATTGAAAGTCGAAAAAATCCGAAAAAAGTAGGGTTGTAAACAAATAAGGCTACTCGACAAGATGCTCATGATCTGTTCGGTCAAATTTGAGTTCGCCTCAATTAATCTATCTATTAAATAAATCGTGAGCAAATATAAAATTATGATGGACTATTAAACTATACAATTCACATGAACACGAATAGTGCATCTACTATTTTTTATAGTATCATAATCTCTATACACATAATGAGAGTATTTTCTCAGTTTAAACACTGAGAGTGTTTTATCTTATCTCATAATTATAATTTTTTTAAATTTTTATATAAAATATAATAAATAATTTTATTTTTTTAATTCTTAAAATAATAATAATATTTTATTCAACTTTCATCTTATCTCATCTCAACTCATTATCCTAACGACATCATGATCATTAATACATGTATATATAAAATTTATAAAAATATAAAAACTCTATGTACAGTTACTTTTACGCACACTTTTGCGTACTCTACTAATGTGATTGGTTGCATATTTTTTTAATATAAAATAATTATTTTGATCAATTACATCAGTAAAATACATAAAGAACACGTGAAAATAATTGTATACAGCAGAACTCAATTAAATATATTAACATATTTCATAATCTTTAACGTACTAATAGCTGGCTCATCATGTAAAAAATATTATCGAAATGAGAGTATTTCTGCATATAAAAAATACTCTCATCATGCAGAAATGCCGTAACTGACTGTTTGTATGTGATATATCATACAGCTTTTCGTGAAGCTGGCCTGGAGTTTGCAAAAACAGGTTTTTCTTTCTGCATTTTATTAATAGCCCCTAATTCACGGTAAAAACATATTATGATCTTTTGGTGATAAATCATATCCAGAGTTGCATGAATCTTAGTGGAAATACTTTCACTTGCTTCTAATGTTGGTAATTACACTGTGAACTTCTATTTATCTTGTTTTAAATCGACCAATTTGGGTATGTATGAGGAAGTTTCACCTGTTGGCTGCCTATACTAATATGGCAGAGGATCAAAGAGATACCCATGATTATCTCTTTTTAACCTAGCGTTGGTAGATTTTCGGACTTTAGTTATATTGCTTGCGTCACTTGCACACCTGTTGTCTATCACACTGCATCAACCACTTATCAAATGTCTCAATAGAAATCAAAGGGGCAATTTGATTCGTATTTATTTTTCCCTACTGGCCTTTTAATTATAGAGTCTGGCCAGGTATTGGTTTCTTTACGGATTTGAGATGATTGGCATGAATGATACCAGAATACCTGTTTAATTGTTGGAAATATTTTATTATACTTGTTTTACCTCTTTGAGGCCTGGTTGGCTCATAATTGGATGGAGTTCTAACATATCTGAGATTTTTTCCCCATTGATTTTGATTGCAAAATTGTGATTTTTTTGCTTAATAATTGTTTTGTTCAGGGTGTTGCCATAATGCAAGAAAATTCATTGTTAGAAAACACCGCAAGAATTGAGGGCTGGCTAGCTAGATTCCCTATGTTTGACTGGGTGGGTGGTAGAACATACGAGATGTCTGCAGTTGGTCTGCTTCCAGCAGCACTTGAGGTTACTGGCTCTTCAGTTCAGAACTTAATGTAATTATCCTTTATGTATTATGGTTGTTCATAATCAATCTACAATCCAGGGAATTGACATAAGAGAAATGCTTGCCGCAATGCTGGTGCATCATTAATGGATGAGTTGAACAGTAAGAAGTTTTCCTAGTCTTTCTTTTTACTCATTGCCATATCTCGAAAATGCTGTTGTCTGTTTCACGAGGATAAAGAATTTTCTACATCGTTGTTTAAGGGGCGAGGGCAATAGTATGCATCAGTTAAAGTTCATAATGTTCCCGTGACAACATAATAGACCGTTACATATCAAGTTGCACCATACAGAAAACCTTTTACTGAATTATGGTTAGTTCTTTTCCAGCTTCATCATTGTTTCTTTATGGCTTCCAAATTATTTTCAAGGGAAAATATAGCTGCACAAGAAAAGGTGGGATGGTTTTCCGCTTTATCCTCAATCCCATCCCTCACATAGGTTGAACATTCGTCTGTGTCTTGGAAAGGGGGAGAGGTGCCTTTTGCAAGGGTGTCAAGGCTATTTCTCCATTATTAGTTTTATGCGACATAAGTCATTAACTGAAATGTTGTTTTGTTCTTATTTCCCATCTCCATCTTTACTGATCATAAATTCTACATATTTGAAGAGCATTAAGGATTCAACCAATAGCATCCTCCTATTTGAAGAGCTGGATTCTGTTAGTCTCAATAGTGTATACATCTGCTCTTGTTCTTGTTTGCTGGAAACATAATTAGCACTCTGTTTGATGTGTCTCATCCTCCATTCCAATTGATTATTTGATCTCTCACTTCGCTTGAGACAAAATTGCATAATGATGAAATGATGGCAATATTTATTGTCCTACTTTTTATTTCATTTGCGATTCACCCCTTCCCCCCACCCCACCTCCAAGAAAAAGGAAAAATGATAAACCACTTTGGTTAATGTCTTTGCTTCTGGTCAGGAATAATCCTGCAGCCTTGCTAGCTTTATGCTGGTATTCGGCTTCTGACGAGATAGGATCAAAGGCATTTAATACTCTTAAGAATTGCATGATACCTAGTTTTTTTTCCTTTTTAAACAGAGTTGCATGATATCTGAATCATGTTGAATTTCAGCTTCTCTTATATTGGTTTTGCTTTTCTACCATTGTTTTTTCCCAGGATATGGTTGTTCTTCCTTACAAGGATAGTCTACTGTTGTTTAGTCGGTACTTGCAGCAGCTGGTCATGGAATCTCTTGGGAAGGAGTTTGACATGGATGGTAATCGGGTATGTCCTACAAAGATTTGATTATTGGCTTTTGTTTGTCCAACTTGTAGTTATTTAGATTGAAAAGGGACTGGTTACTTCTTGGTGAGGGCTTCCATGGGTGAATCTGATTCTATTGAGCAAGTTTCCATTCAGATTAATGTATGCCTACTCTTGTTTTCCAAGAGCTGTTTTAACCACCCTGTCTACAATTAATCATCAGCATAATTATCATAATTGGGCCAAGCATTCGATAAAATTTTGTTACTGATAAAAAAAATGGGCCAGGCATAAACTTGAGAAGAGAATTCATGAGTTTGAATGTCGGATCAAGTGGTCAAATCCCTTGAAGATAAATGTTGCGTGTATATCTGTTTGTTTCTCGATATGGTTACTAAACTAAATTAGCTTGTGCATAGGGTCAAACTTGAACCTAAGGCTCTGTTTAGAAACCATTCTTATGAATGCAGTGATTTCTGAAAACTGTTCTTGAGAATGGTTTCCAAAATTGTTTTTACCAAAACACAAGTAACAGAAAAATCTGTTAATATTTCTTTTTCAGAACTCTTTAAGAAAACCCCCACACCCTACCTATACATATACACACATATATGTGTGGGTATAAATACTTACCAAAACATATATATAAAAACAAAAACTTGGGTGGGAGCGCCAAGGTGGAGGTGAGCTCCCCATCCCCTCCTCTTGGGCAGCTGCCACGTGAGTTGAGGTAGAGGGGGGATCTCCCTCTGCCACCATGTGCAGTGGGCAAGAATCCCCCCAGCCTCCATTTTTGACTATTCGCAGATATATGCAAATTAAAAATATATATTTATATATATATATATTGTTATCTTCTATGATTTTTCATCTCATTCTCCCAAAGTTTTTTTTCCTCAATTTTTCTCAGTAAAAACATTTACAGAATACTCACTAACAGTCCAACACTCCCAAATGATATGATATAAAATTAAAAACACCCATAAGGCCTCAAAACAATTTTTAAGATGCTACAGAGCTTAAATATTCCAGAACACTTGTTGTAAGCAATTACCAAACGAACCCTATGCTTCTGTAGCTCGTGAAATAGGCCTTTTCATGTATGTATAGAGGCAATGTTTGAACTTCCATCACATTTACATGAGTTCTTGAGAGGTCCCAACATTGTTGGCAACTGAGCATGGGGGACCTCTTTATATCGGAATATGGTCTTTCTCTGAGTTAATTACTTGGATGTACTCATCATCAAGATGCTTCAGATGTTCAAATTGCAGTGCGACTGAAAAATTGAATTTTTGATGTCACAGGTGAATCAAGGACCTACTGTCTATGGGAATAAAGGTAGCATTTATCAGCACGCATAAGTTTTTGTTTTTGTGTTTTAAGTTTATATGATATGCCCCATGATGTGGACTGTGTTTAGTCCTGATGCACCTCTTCTTTTCTGCAGTTATATTCAACAACTGAGAGAAGGTGTGCAGAATTTCTTTGTAATATTCATTGAGGTGCTTCGTGATAGACCCCCCTCCCCCCCCGGGTCATGATTGGCAGCTTGAACCTGGCGTCGCATGTGGTGACTACCTCTTCGGCATGCTGCAGGTTGGATACTTCACAAGAGTCAACTTTTAACACTGCCAAATAGCACCAAGTCTAAAGATAGAAGTTCAGTTTTGTTGTGTAAGCTGATTAAACACTGTTACTTTTATGTCCTTTTAAACTGAACGTAGTGATTAAATTTCATATAGGGAACAAGGTCAGCGTTGTGTACTGATGACTGTGAATCTGTTTCAGTCACATTACAAGAAGTGACACCTGGATCTGTGGGTGCACTGATAGCACTTTATGAGCGAGCAGTTGGGATATATGCCTCACTCGTCAACATCAATGCATACCATCAACATGGTAAATATATGTCTTTTTGCCTATATAGAAGCTTTCGGTCTGGAAGTGAGCATTGGAAGGTTGTTGTGGGTTTGTCATGCCTTGGGCACCTACATATATTATCTGGGAGTTAATATATGTACATTGATCACTTGACCTGTTTGCCGTTGCTCTTTTTTATCTCTCTTTGTATCATCGTCTTGCTTTTAGTTGCCATCTCAGGAATTTTCTTCTTTGCCCTAGGTGCTTACTCTTGTACACGTCCCATGTACTCAGGCGTCACCTAGTCTTTTATTCATATTAATAAAATTCTTATGTATATAAAAAAAAAATGGTATCTCAGGTGTGGAAGCTGGGAAAAAGCAGCAGGAGAAGTAATAGCTCTTCAGAAGTGTGTTTTGGCAGTTCTCAATGAGTACAATGTTAATTCTTCATGCAATCCGGGTCTTTATTGTTACTCCTATTTCTTAATCTTCTTATCTTTTCTGATATCAGGGTTGAAATAGGAAGTCCTATGTAATCCTAAACATGTTTACTCAGCAAAATCATTTGTTATTAGCCTTGTATATATGGAGTCACCACACTTCAAATTAGAAAGATTGCTTGAAGACACAAGGGTCTGGAGCAGCTTTTAAAGCCAAAATCTTTCATTTTAGCAATCCTTTTGGTTGAACAATATCAATCTTTTGAGGGCAAAAAGTATAATGTGAGGATGGTACTCTTAGACCCATGCTGCTGAATGTTGGGCATTTATGAAAAGATTAAAGTATTACAAGCTTACAATCAAAACCCTGGAGTCCTCTGGTGTGGCTCTAAATGTTATGTTCATTTCACTTGTGAATATATGACTGATGAAAGTGGCATAGTTTGGAGAATTGTTACTGATTACCATCAACATGTTTCTCTGTTTTCAGTTGCAAAGTGCCTGTGGAACCGCTGACTCTGGATGAAGCAGCTGAACGTTGCCATGCTCCCGAAGATGTAAATGCGCTACCTTGTATTCCCTTTTCAGGAAATCTCTCACAAACAACTAAAGGCTTCGCTGACACATTTTCTTTGTTCATCTTTCTCAGATCGAAATGATCTACAAGATTACTGCTCAAATGGCTGCAAATGATAGAGCACTTATCACTGAAGGCAGTTGTGGTTCGCCACGGAGCATCCAAGTTTTTCCTTAGGGAGTGCAATGCTGATGAGTTGTGTGCTTAAATCATGGATGAAAAACAATGTTAAATATATTATACAATGTTAAACAATGCTGATGAGTCTTTTTTATGCCGTGCTTTCGACTATGTTATCGTTTTTCCTAATCGATAATCTTGAAAAATGGACTACAGATATCTCTAAAAAACATCTCAAAACAACAAATTGCAATGCATCTACAACTTTCACCGCTTCCAGTGGAGGTTCTACTGTCATCGGCGGTGGTTCCATAGTTCGCATGACTTTGAGAATTGCTAACTACCGTTTTTAAGATGACACTCTCTTTATAGGGCATGGATGGGAACCAAGAAAATTGGTCCAAAAACCTATTTCATTTTCTTTTTTTTCACCAATTTTGCACTATGGTTATTGTATTGAGGCATTTGTTGGGAAACCCCACCCCCTTCTCATGTATCATCCTTCCTGTTTCTGATAGAAATTTGCTTACATAGAAAAAAAAAAAAAAACATTAAATCCGGAGTCCTTGTGATTTGAGATGTAACACTGAGCTAAATGGACATCAGCCTGGTTCAAAATCTAAGAATTTTGGCATTCATTAGTCAAGATGTGGGAATGCTGATTCCAACTTCTAGCACTCGTTGTAATAGGGCCAATAGTCCACGCTTATGCTGGCCTATCATTTTCTTGTGTGGGCCAAGAATATTGGACTCTTGAGCAGAGAAAGCTGAAGAAGTAGCCAAATTGCGGAACATTATTTGAAGAACACAGCCACTTCGATAATCTAATCTTTAGCTGTTCTGTTCTGCTTTGTGTATCTTTCTCTTTCCCCCTGCTTGTTTTATAGTTTGACAATTACTTAGCTGAGTTCCCGTGGCTGACTACATATGACAAGTCCGCCAGCCATTCGAAAAGGGAGCGCTGTCCTTATCAAAGTTAAACAAATATTTTGTTATAATCTAAAGATTCTAAATTGTAATATTTCAATATTTATGATATTGAATTAGCATAATTCAAGTATTTATCATCTCTAATCTAAGAAAAATGATACACAACTCTGTTCGAAATTAGGGGCATTTTTATAAAATAATTTATAAAAATAATATTGTTTTACTGAAAAATAATTTTATTTGAAAATCTGTCTTTATACACACACTATCCACGTGACATAATTTAATTTAAAAAATAAATTTTAAAATTTAAATTATATAAATCAAATTATGTCATGCAAATGATATATAGGATAAAGGTTTTCAAATAGTAATACTTGTTTTTTTTTTAATTTAAATATCTCCAATTTAAAATATAATTTTATAAAATATTGTAAAAAGGATTGTTCATATATTATTACTCGATCTCTAAGGGCTTGTTTGGGAGGGAGATGAGATAAAAAATTTGTGAATAACAATGAGAGAGTTTATGAATAGTAATTAGATAGTTTGAGTTGAGTATTTTTTGAGTTTTGAGAAATAAGAGATAAAAAGTTGAATAAAAAATATTATAAAATCAAAATATTGTAATAATATAGTTTTATAATATTATTTTTGTTTAAGGATTTAAAAAAATTTAAATTATTTTTTATTTTTATTTGAAAGTTTGAAAAAGTTATAATGATTAGTTTGAAAAAGTTGTAATGATTAGTTTGAAAATTTTATATTTGAATTATGTTTGAAAAAAAAATGAGATGAGATGAAATAAGATTAGATAAAAATTTTATGTCTCATCTAAGATTCTAAACCTCCTCCAAATATATATTGTTTTATCTTTTACCGAAATGTTGGAGCAACATAAAATAATAATAATAATAATAATAAATGAAAAATAATGGCTGCGGATGGAATGTTCAAATCAAATGTTTTCAAATTAAAAAGTCCTTGCTCTTATAATAATATTAACAATATGAAATGATTCTCGTCCGTCATCATGTCATGAAATAAAAATTACGTGTCTGGTCTGCTGAGTGAGCCTAGCAATTTAGGCAGGATAGGTGTAACAAACAAACAAACATGGAACCAGACGACCAGCACGAAAAGTATGGGTCAAGTGGGACCCACTACTCCATGTGACTGTTGAGGTTTTTCTTTCTTCGAGTGTCGTGTAGGCGGGAATTTAGAGTATAAAGGTGTCCCCACTGCAACGTTCGACTTGTTTCAACCTTTTTTAAATGAATAGAACGGAACGGAGCTTCTATTGGCACGTCAACTACCCGTTACGTTTTTTTTTTTTGGCCTTTACGTGCCGCTTTTATGCCCCCTTTGTTTAGAATTTCCGTTTTTTTTTTCTTTATTTTTCTGAACGAACGGCGACGTTTTAGTGATTTTGTGGGTAATACGACGGGGTTTTAGATGGGAAAATCTTCTGGGTCCAACATCAGTGTGAGATTATAATTTGAATTTGGTAACGTGGAATCTACCCCCAAAAAAAAAACAAGTACAACAAAAATAAAACAGAACAAAAGAGGAAACGATGGAGTGAGAGTAACACAATCCACCTAGATTTGCAGAGAGCTTTGTGTGACTTTCTCTCACAGCCGAGCAAGGAAAGCTTCTGGGCCAAGCAACAAAACCATTTTGATTTCTCAAATCTCGCACCCTCTTGTTAAATATTTTGACTTTGATCTCTCTCCCTCCCTCTCTCTAAATCTTTTTCTTTCTCTTGACATTACTCTTCGTTGAGCTCCGACCGATAAGTTCGATTCTTATGTGAGTTCCTCGTTGTTTCGAGGACTGTAATCTCCGTACTTGTCGCATCTGAGTTCTTTGTTTAGTTATTTTTTTTTTAAATTTATCTTTTGTTGGGTGTAAAATGTAGTTAAGATTGGATTTTGGGCGCAGGTGAGGTGAGGAAGACAGAGTCTTAGCAATCATGTTCACGGAGGGTCTTGATAAAAATGGGCGTCAATGGGTTACAGAGGTCAGCTTCACTAACTCAATTCCCACATTCTTTTTTTTTTTTCTCTTTTCCCTTTTCTGTGAATGCTTCTCTTAGTTTTCTTAGTAAGTTTTGCTTCTTCATTCTGTGTTGTGATCTGGGCATGTTTTAGTTGGTTGTATCATTTGTTTTTCAAAAGTCACAATTAAAAAAAAAAAAACTTTTAATTTCTGGCCTCTGTTTCTCATCAGAAAGAAGTCCCATTCTCCAACTCCAATCTGAGACCTCGGATAGATCCCATTACCAACATTCGCATTGGTGGCGGCAGGGGATTTGGACTGCCCCCTCCAGCAAAGTTTAGAAGCGGGCATTTGCCCTCAAATGCCATTCCGGTGTCTACAGCTATACTGGGTGATGTAGACGAGAGTGAGTCTAATTCTGACAATGATATGAGCACTGGTTCAGAGGAGGAGGTTTATGAGAGCCGATATTCCCTAGAATCGTCGCCACAAGACGAAAGGGTTCCCAGTGGTACTACTGCTCATAGATACGGGAAACCAGAGCAGAGGCCGCCGCACTATGCTAGTGATTATATGTACTCTGATGTCAGTTCGTCAATGGAAACAGTGGTAGGGAGACAAGGGCATGTGGCGGAGAGAATGAGAGGAAATGGGAGGTACCCGGTTGGGAAGTATGGCTATACAGAGGATGAGTCATCCGATTCTGCTGGTAGCTCGGAATTTTCAACTACCCAAGTGGGAAGTATCAATGGTGCTGTGCCTCACACTAGAGCTTACGTTTCTGAGGGAGATGCTTCAAGCGTGCCATCACGGGTGAATGTGGAAAGTGCAACCAGAAAGGTTTGTAACAATTCAAGTGTACTTTTCAGCCTTTTCTTTTGCGATTGGTTTCAATTACTTATCAATTTTAATTTTCTTTTGCGTTGGATTATACCTAACATGTGGATTTTGCCTAAATTCTGAGAATAGCAGCCCAATGTATTCCTATTTTAGATATACCGAGATCTTAAATCCATTTCCTTATCAGTTTCCATCAATTGCTTATTCCTTATGTTGGTTATGCTAGTTAGGTAATTGGAATGTGTGTGTTGGGGGGGGGGGGTGTGTGGGTGTATTTGTTCTCATATAAATGTGTTCAAACATTGAGCACTCTCACTGGGCATTGTGGCACCCAAGACTTCACTTCAGGGGAACCTTTTCTCCCATAATTTGTCTTTGTCAGCTTCAAATATTAATGTAGAAATAGATATAAGCTTGCAGCAATTCAGTAATTTCAGGCATATTCTATCTATAGACAATAACTTCAGGCATATTCAAAATTACCGAATGATCTGCTTGTTTTCCAAACACCTAGTACTACAATTGGGTGTTTTTTTTGGATGGCCAAGGAATCTAACTGGTATTTGAACTAGAGCTCTTTCGCCATTGATCAAAATTAATTTTCTGGCATTGTTCAAAATTGATTTTCTTACATTTTGTGTACCTGGATTGTGCCTCTTGACTATTGTAAACCAGTGAAGATAACCAGGACTGATGATCTGATGATGCCTGCTGATTTTCCATGCAAGCAATATTTCCAATTTAGGGTACTGTATGCCTACCAATTTGATTTGCTGGTCAACCGCCCGCATGAAGTCTTGCTTTTGACTCTTTCAAGCAATGACGGGGTGGACCGCAAAGCAATTTACCCTCTTTTACTTAATATTTGTACCATATTTACCTATCAATGACTCATGTATTTCCAAGGTGTTCTATATTATGACATGAATTTATGCTAGAATGTTGCTCCCATGAACTGGGATGAGAAAGTTAGGAAGTTTAAGGCCCCGTTTGGATAGGGAAAGTGTTTCATCTATCTCATCTCATCATACAAAATTTTCAAATTCTCACACAAAATATAATAGACAATTCAACTTTTTCAAATCCCAAAACAATAATAATATTAAAAAATAATGTTCTAACAATATTTTATTCATCTTTAATCTCAACTCACTATCCAAACGGCACCTAATTGTTTCCTTTATTAGCACTACTTTGATATATATATATGGAAAATATCTTGTTAATATGTGTTCTTGGCATGTTTGGCATTTGCATTCCTACCGTCAAGTGAATCTTATTGATTGTCTTTGATCGAGAAAACTGCAGAATGAAAATTTCTCCGATGACGATGATGATGTTCCCAGTGCACCACCTATTTTTGGTTCTGCTCAAGAAATTAATCAAGGTACTGAGAGAAGTCCAGTATCAACCAAAAATGATCGAAATACATTAAAAACCACATCCAGTGCGAAGCCAGAGAACGATTCTGGAAATAGGAATCCTGAGAAATTTGTAAGGTTTGTGTGATCCTCATAGGGTTATTTTTTTTTTGGCAAAAGCCATTTGCATATTACACTTTCTGTTGTTTAACACATGAACACTCGAGTTTTTATCATAAATTTGGAAAATATAATCATTTTTTTATGTTATGTTTCAATAGAACTACAGCCACTTCTGAAGAAGGTGCATCTTCAGGTTTATATCCAGCTCGCCTCCCAACATTTCATGCAAGGTATGTCTATCCAACACTGCAATTATAGATGGTTTTGGTGGGAAAAAACTATTTGCAAGCCTGCTTTTTCACACTTAACACGCTACTTAAGTGGGTCCCACAATGATAAAAAAAAATATTGGTGTTTTACCTTTTTATAACTATAATGGGTCCTGTAACAAGCAGTATATTAACAGACTAGGCTTGCAAGTAGCAAAACTCTTTTGGTGGTAAATCAATTGTTTCATTATTGTTCTTATTTGATTTGTAAATCAAATCCAGTGCTCTAGGACCATGGCATGCTGTGATTGCGTATGATGCATGCGTGCGACTTTGTCTTCATGCATGGGCAATGGAGTGCATGGAAGCTCCGATGTTCTTGGAAAATGAATGTGCTCTATTACGTGATGCTTTTGGGTGGGTTTTGACTCTTCTTCCTGTTGTCCATCTATAATGCTATAGATTCATGCTGCTTTTTTTTTTTTTTTTTTTGTTCTATCTTGTGGTTTTGGAATTGGAAGTAATGCTTAGGGAATTACAGAGAGATTGTGAAATCAGAAGGCATAGGCCTTGTTTGATTACACATAATTTTTCCATTCTTTTTTCAAATCAAACCACATCTTTAAATCTAAAAAATATATATATATTTCAAATTTTCATCCAATCATACCCAAACACAAAAATCAATGCAACTACTTTTACAAACTCAAAAACAAAAGTACTCTTTTAAAAAATTATCTTCAAACAACTTTTCAACTCTACCTATCCACTTTCTCCCTTTTCTAAAACCCAAAAACAATGCATCTAAAAATAATTCTCAAAATTCTCAATTTTTCATAACCATACATACCCATAGATGCTGGAGGAATTTCTGTGATAGAGAGGAGATGGAAAATTATATCTTAATTATATGTGATAAGCCATATCCTATATGTTTCTGGCAAACAAAAAAACTCTTGCTCTGCAGTTTCATCACATAAGGAACTATATTTGGAATTTCTATTCATTCTTATGCATGAAGTTAATTGGCTCCAGCCGTCTTCTGCATCATGGTTTTTCTTTCATTTAATTGCCCAAGTTAATTGCATTTTCTTATTAGCAGATTAGTAATATAATTTAACGTATCTCAAAATCTTAACCACTACTTGCTTGTGGCCAGCTATTTTTAGGTTTACTTAATTCCATTAGTATAAAAACATTACTAGATATGATTAATCTGGAATAGTTATTACTTTTGAATACTTCCCATGCACTTAGGTTGCACCTCTCTTCACTTTTAATAAAATTTTTGCATTAACTATCTAAACATAGTTGGGAATTTGTTATTTACTCCTCAAAAATGCAACAAAGCCTGTTTAGATTATTCTTATGTTATAAGTCAGTACTCTTTCCTTCAGAAAGAACATATTTGAAATCACTGGATCAAAGTAAGTAGGCAAAAGGTGCCGTCCTATTCTAATTAGCTAATGTCTTGCTTTAGCCTGATTTGAAAACTATCTGGCAATTGAGATTTATTTCTGATAAGCGGCAGGTTAAAAATTTAAGTCACTCTAGAAGTAACTTAATGTAGGAATAGTCCATAGAAATCTGTTTATTTTATAGCCAATAGATGGATAAGGCTTTCAAATTAAGAACCATAACTCACAGAAGTTAGAATTTGAACTTCAGGGTTTTGGGAATTCAATAAAGCTAATATTTAGCTGCTTCACCCAATAAAATATGTTATTGGGTGAAGACTTGAAGCAATAACAAATAGATTTGTTGCATCTCACACATCAGTACTCTATTTGTTTTTTCCTTCCCATTCAAAGATCCTTGATGTTATGCAGATTGGGAAAACTTTATGCTTGGATACCTCCTTACATTCAACATTTCTTGGTTCTTTTGGACGTTTTATGCTTATTATAATATAATATATTTGTAGATTACGGAAAGTGCTATTACAATCAGAAGATGAACTATTAGTGAAGCACACTTCAGAGCTTGTCGGTGAGGGGGTTGCTCCGAAGCCTAAGAAAATTATTGGCAAGATGAGGGTGCAAGGTTGGTTTTTAACCTAAGCTCTGGCATTCTCATTGTTCAAGTGCTTAGTAAGGGGACTATCTTAACATACCTATAAGAAAAAGGGGGGGGACTATCCTAACATCATACTGATTGTGCAGTGCGTAAAGTGAAAATGGCCTTGGACCCACCTACTGGCTGTAGTATCTCGTCTTTTAGGACACCAGCAATCAGACTGGAGTCCGTTCAATGTCACTGTTCTAGTTTGCAGTCAACAATCTCTTCTGGATGGCAAGCCGTAAGAAAGATTCGTGTTGCGCCACGTCTTCCTGCAAATGGCTCATTTTCACGTCAGAGCTTGGCATATGTGAATGCCAGTACACGGTATATAAAACAGGTGTCTGGACTCCTAAAAAGTGGTGTAACTACCCTACGCAACAGCCCCTCGTCATATGAAGCTGTGCAAGGTACACAAAAGTAAACCATATTGGCATATCAATGTTAAGAAACCACAATGTAAGAACATAGGACCATACAAAAAATTGCATGCTCTGATTTACCCCATCTGGCTGGACTAAACAAGATCAATGACAATTTTGCTCTGCATCTCCAAATTGCTGCAAGCCATTTGCAATTGGAGCTGCGATGACTTATTTGCCTTGATGTGATGTTCAAACCTTATACTCATAGCACCATACAATTCTTACCTGCTCAATTCTCTGTTCTTTTTGTTCTCAATCCTAAGCTTAAAGGCTTTTCCTCCTCACTTGCAAATGTCATCAGAAACATACTCTTGTCTGTTGAGGCTGAAAAGTTCACCTGACGATGATGCAATTCGAATGCAACCTGGATCCGGTGATACCCATGTCTTGTATGTTCTCTTCCCATATTTATTCTATGTATTTCTAAATTTGCTTGAGAATATACTTATCAAAACAAAAGATTGCTTGAAAATGATACACAACCCTACAGCTTTCCAGATAGTATAGGAGATGACCTACTACTTGAAGTCCAAGATTCCAAGGGGAAGCAGTTTGGCCGTGTCCTTGTTCAAGTGGCTACTATTGCTGATGATCCAGTAATATTTCTTGGCCCTTCAATTAGCTTTAAGCATAGATTTTGTTCTGGTACAATGCTGATATTAAAGTTGACTGCAGGCTGACAGGCTACGCTGGTGGTCTGTTTATTGTGAGCCAGAACATGAAGTTGTTGGCAAGATACAGCTGTATATAAACTACTCAACTAGTTCAGATGATAATAGTCATCCAAAGGTTAGTGACTCTATATTGTAGTATCTTCAGAGGTATTAGCCACATCAAGAGTTACTTATAAGCAGTAGTTTCATATTTCAATAATAGTGAGATTTGTTTATCTGATGCACCCCAAATTCTTAAATGATTTTTATATAATTTCTAATCATCGCCGTGTTCCCAATATAGCAGACGATTGAAAGATCAGGATGTGAGACATCCTACTTATATAGTTAGATATGACCTTTTGATCTATTATTGCAACAATTTGAGGCGTTAGCTAGGGGCTGTAGTATTGGTCTCAATTTTTCTGTCGCGTCTTTATCTAGAGAATCTGATGGGGGTACCCTCTTATAAGATTATTACAGATTGTTATGCTAAAAGTTGTTGATTTTTTTTTTTTTGAAATACAGCCCACCCCCTGTACTAAACAAAAAAAAGAAAAAAAAATTGGAAGTGGGAACATGGATTCTTTGTTTTATGTCATGGCTTATGAATAGCTTAATGATAATATATTTTTCTCCTTTGGTCCCAGTATGGCTCTGTTGCAGAAACAGTCGCATATGATCTAGTTTTAGAGGTTGCTATGAAGGTTCAGAATTTTCAACAAAGAAACCTATTGTTGCACGGTCCATGGAAATGGCTCTCAACAGAGTTTGCCTCATACTACGGGGTCTCTGATGTATACACCAAGCTGAGGTAATTGGATGTTAATGCTAATTGCTTCTTGCTACTGAAATCACTAGGTTGTCTAATATAATAAGTTATCCAACCTGTTTTTCTTCTTAGGCTGTTTACGTTGTTTGATGTTTCAATCTGCAATATCAATAGGTACCTTTCTTATGTCATGGATGTTGCTACACCAACAGCTGACTGTCTCACATTGGTGCATGACTTGTTAATGCCTGTTGTTATGAAAGGCCACAGTAAGAACACATTGAGTCATCAAGAGGTGCAAATCTAACTTTCCAGC
The DNA here is from genome assembly GCA_029856935.1 of Cyclocarya paliurus. Classification (NCBI taxonomy): domain Eukaryota; kingdom Viridiplantae; phylum Streptophyta; class Magnoliopsida; order Fagales; family Juglandaceae; genus Cyclocarya; species Cyclocarya paliurus. The sequence continues at coordinate 5,628,622 of CM056953.1, forward strand.
TTGATTAATGTAAAAATTGTTTCGTAATGTTCTTATATGGTTCTTGTTGTTATTGTTTTGCGTTGGTTACATTTTATCTTTCTTCTAGTTGCTTTTGTATTATTCTGGTATTTTTTGTTTGTAGTACTTTGCTGGGTTCTGATATCTTCTAACACAAATTTGCATAAATTCTGGTTGTTTAATCAGAATCGAATCTTAGGAGAAACTAAGGACCAAATTGAACAGATACTCGCATTAGTTTTTGAGAACTACAAATCACTTGATGAATCCTTGCCCTCGGGTATCATGGAGGTTTTCAAGCCTGCAACTGGGCTTGCAGCACCTGTGCTGGAACCAGCTGTTAAATTATATACACTTCTTCACGACATCCTATCTCCCGAGGCTCAAACAATGTTATGCCATTATTTCCAGGTCTGAGAGTGAAACATTTTTTGTTCTGATGGTTGATTGAGTTGTATATGTATCTGTTTTAATTGAAGTTAGTGTCTCCCCAGGTTGCAGCAAAGAAGAGATCAAGAAGGCTTCTGACTGAAACAGATGAATATGTTGCCAACAACGGTGAAGGTGGTTTGATGGACAGTGTTACTATGTCTACTGCTTACCAGAAGATGATATCACTGTGCATGAACATTAGGAATGAGATTTTTGCTGATATTGAGATCCATAATCAAGATATACTTCCTAGGTATGTTTCAAGCTGTCATCTGAATACTCAGTAATTTATAGTTCTCTATCTTTCTTTTTTTTGAAAAAAAAGTCAATTTTATTCAAACACTCAAAGGGGGTGCAACCCAAGTCAAAGGGTGTATACAAAAGAAAGCACCCAACTAGGAATACAAAGTGAGGAAACAAAGAGGTGTGTATAAAAAGGGGATAGCTGGAAAGACCAGGACAATTCTGAGCCTACATCCAGACAAAAAGGGTTTTAAGCATTATAGACCTAAGATCATCTGCTGTTCTCTCACAATCTTCAAAATTCCTAGCATTATGTTCATTCCACACGCACCACGACTCCATGAGGCGTAATGGAACCATACATCAAGTTTCCTCGCTGTAATGAACAACATTTTGACGACTTCAACATGCCAACAAGGTAACAACTCTACAACCCTCAGAAGCATCGCCCAATCAACACCAAAATGATGGAGTCTTGAGGTCCATAATTTCCCAGCAACACAATGCAGCAACAAATGATCAGTTTATTCCCCCACTTTTCATACACATTCAACACCAATCCATTACTAAAATTCCACTCCTTCTCAACTTACCTATAGTAAGGATTTTCTCCAATGTTGTTGGCCACCCTCGAACGAGATGTGTTCTCCCAATAACCTTTCCAAGTTAAGGGAGTGCCTGTAAGCATAACAAAAATTATGACGTCAAACTTCCTTCTTTTAGATGGGACCCACCACATCTTACCCTCTCCATCGTCTCCTAACCTAATAATAGAGTGCATATGGTTGAAAGGAAAACATCTCTAATTTGCAATCATGTGCTAATATAATAAAAGGGATATTTCATTGTCTAGAGTTGTTGGAAAGTTTGACCTCTATTGTCTTTAGGGTGATGTTCAGTAACTGAAAATTTCTTTAATTCTTTAGAATTATTGAAAAAATCTTGAGACGCGTTTTGTATTAGGTTTTGTGAAATTGGCTAGGTAGGATGAGAAGTTGTTTAGATAAAAAAAAAATTTTGAGACGTATTTTGTATGGTGGTTTGTGGAAGTGGGCAGGTAGGATTAAAAAGTTATTTGAATAGATTCTTATGAGTTGGTTTTTTGGGGTTTTTGTGTTGAAAATTATTTAGGTTTTTTATGGGGACTTAGGCAAATTAATAGATGATTTTTTGGTGAGAAATAGAAAAATCTTTGGTATTTAAAGATGTTTGGTTTGAAGTAAAAATTAAAAATTCTGAAAATCTTAACTAGAACATTTTGAGATCATCAGCAACATGAAACCTCCATTGAAGAGGGCAAACAACTTGACATATAAATTGTCCTCATTTCTTACCTTCTGATGTTAAAAATAAACACTTTATTGCATTTAATGTATTATATAAGCCCCTTGTATACTACCTGTGTACTTGCACTATGCTATTTTTGCGTTTCTTGATAAAATCTTCGATTACTTATCAAATATGATACATACATACAGTAGACCCTTAAGTTCTCTTTTATTTTTATGTCGTAGAGAGTTTTGAATGTGGTAGGATATGTTGATTAATATGATTTGGGAACACCTCTTGGCTGGGGAATCATCCTTAAGTTCATAGTATTACATGCTTGTTCTTAATTTTCATGTTGCTTATCTACTTGGGGTTCTTACTTAGTGGTTTGTCTGCCAAGCTCATGTCAAACAAATAGAACTCTAATATTTTAAATTTCTTTTGTGCAGTTTTATAGACCTTCCAAATCTGTCTACATCCATCTACAGCACAGAGCTTTGCAACAGATTGCGTGCTTTCCTCATTGCTTGCCCCCCACGGGCCCTTCACATCCTGTGGCTGAACTTGTTATTGCTACAGCAGATTTTCAAAGGGATGTTGCCAGCTGGAACATCAGGTATTGTTATTTCTTCTGCATTATAATTATGGCACAGAGAGTAGGGGGAAACGTCTATTCTCAGAGTAATTCTTACTTTGCATTGCTCTAACACAATTATATGCTTTTTCGCAGCCCTGTCAAAGGTGGAGTTGATGCAAAAGAATTGTTCCACTTGTATATTTTGGTGTGGATACAAGATAAACGGTTATCATTGCTTGAGTCATGCAAATTAGATAAGGTACATATATTAAACAGTGGTATTACTACAGGCTATTATTTTCTTATGTTTGCCGAATCTTTTTTGGTGTTTTTGCTAAATTGCGTGGAACTAGGATAATTTTGATATATCTTCTTCGGAGGGGAAATATGTCAGTTAGAGGCCTATTTTGAGAGTTGATTCTTTTGAAGATTCCTCAATCTTAAATGTTATTGCACATGACAAGTTATAATCTCCACATGTAACGGTTGACTGAGAATTATGTACTTGCAGGTAAAATGGTCGGGAGTGAGGACCCAACATTCTACTACTCCTTTTGTTGATGACATGTATGACCGACTGAGAGAAACATTAAGTGACTATGAGATCATCATATGCCGATGGCCGGAATATGTTTTTGGCTTGGAGAATGTATGTCCAGTTGTCTTTCTCATCTCTCAATCGTTATTTTCTTATTTGGTATCTGATATCACCATCATTTTCTTTATATAATTTTTTTATAGGCAAGTTTTCTTTGTATAATATAATGTGATGTTTTCTCTAAATTATAAGATCTGGTTGAGTTATAACTTTAATTTAATTTTATGTATTATATTTTGCTGACCATTGTCTAAACACCAGTAACCAGCCTTCGGCCCTTCAGCCTTGCTTCTTGATCGTTGACTTATATAAAGAAAACATGGTTAAGGGCAAGGCATGGATAGACTCTCTCTCTCTTTTTTCTTTTTGGCGTGGGGAATAGGTACCAATTGCCTGTTGCCTTTTTGTAGAACTAGAACTAGAACTAGAAGTTGAAAGCATGATTGTATTGTCGTTCAATATGTTAAAAAAAATCTCAAAAATATGAACACTGAACTTATTGGATTTTGTTTTTTGGACTATTTCCCCCATAAGGCTATTGCCGATATTGAGAAGGCTATAGTGGAAGCTTTAGACAAGCAATATGCAGATGTCTTATCACCGTTGAAGGAGCATATGGCACCCAAGAAATTTGGCCTGAAGTACGTTCAGAAACTTGCCAAACGTTCTGTTTGCCCCTATACTGTTCCTGACGAGGTCAGCTGTAACTTCTCAAATGTGTAATGTTCCTTTTCCCAAGTGTATTTCTTTTGGTTTGAATCTGGTGTTGCTTTTCAGCTGGGAATTGTACTGAATTCCATGAAGAGGTTGCTCGATATCTTGCGCCCAAAGTTAGAAGCTCAGTTCAAGTCATGGGGTTCTTGCATCCCTAATGTTGGAAACTCAGTTCCTGGAGAGCGTCTTAGTGAAGTAACAGTAATGCTGAGAGCCAAATTCAGAAATTATCTGCAAGCAGTTGTGGAGAAACTTGCAGAGAATGTGAGTATCACCCAGAAATTCCACGTTTTTTGTTTGGATTTTAAGCGATTTGCTATGGTGTAGAATTGAGATGAAATGTATTTCTTATGAAACAGTTGATGAAATTCTGGCCTAAACAAATGATTTCTATCATGAAATTTGTATGAAATTTTAAATTAGGCACGGATTTCTGTCAAGTATGCTTGATTTGCTTCTTTCTTTTTGTTGTGTTAGGCAAAATTACAGAATGCTACAAAACTGAAAAAGATTCTTCAAGATTCAAAGGAGACTGTGGTGGAATCTGATGTACGGGGTAGAATGCAGCCACTTAAAGAGCAGTTGACAAATACAATAAATCACCTTCATACCATCTTTGAGACTCATGTTTTCATTTCACTCTGTCGAGGTTACTGGGACCGGCTGGGGCAGGTAAATTCATTGCACTTGTACCCTAGTAACGGACTACATTCCAGATTCAGATTCGAAGCTAATCTTCTCTGGCATATTATGTTGTATTTCCTCTGTCACAGGATGTTCTAAGTTTCTTGGAGAACAGGAAAGAGAACAGGTCATGGTATAAAGGTTCACGGATTGCAGTTACTGTAAGTAATAGCATTGCAACTTCAAACCAATGATTTTAGCTTCATCAGTACTGGTCCCTGCCTGAGTTTGCTAGTAACTTAGTTTATTAAAAAGTTAGTTCTAGAATGCGAAAAGTTTCGGTTTTGTTTGTGATGTCATGACAGTCAGCAGAGGTTTTCCATTTCTTTTTGTTCCATTCTACACTCTTCCTGTACTTTCCCTTCACATATTTGGCATTTCAATGCCTTGCAGATTTTGGATGATACCTTTGCCTCACAAATGCAGCAGCTACTTGGAAATACAGTTCAAGAGAAAGACCTGGAGCCACCTAGATCTATCATGGAAGTCCGTTCAATTCTTTGCAAGGATGTTCCCAATCACAAGGACAACACATATTACTATTAATAATCCCATGTTAGTATGTAAATCTGACTCAAAGAGGGGAAACATATCAATTAAAAAAGCACAGGGGCTCAACAGCTCAAATAATCTGGGAGATACAAGATGTTGGAAGATTATCCCAATTGGCCCTCAGAAAACGACATGGATGATGAGTCGTTTTTGTCATCTAGATGCATATGTATAGTCTCTCACACCTGCTGAGTTTGCTAATTTGAGGGAGCAAGCAACTTGGCTGCTCCAGAATCATCAGTCTGCTCTGTTTTGAGGGCTCCCCCTTTTTGTCTATTTATTTTTTCCATATTAAATCCTCAACTTTATTTTTTGAAACGTAATCTCCATATAATGGTATTGTGGTTTCGTCTTCCTTAATATTGATGAACTATGTTTTAGTTTTACACATGCTACTATGTTGTCTCATTCACGTTCCACGTGACTATTGTACAACTTTGTTTACCACATTTATGTGAAATTACATTTTACTTTCCAAATGCTTTATACTTCAACAAAAATAATATTACTATACCTTCTCAATTTACTTCCTCATTTTAACTATTTATGCATTCAATTTTTTTATTTTTTAAATTATTAATAGTTAAGAAAGTGATTATTAATATATTAGTATTTTTTTAAAAAATATTTGAACTTAAAAGTTAAAAAAATATACAAATTATACTAGACGACATAGAGTGGGCATGCCCAAACGGTACAGTTGCACTACTCGTTTAACAATTTGTATTTTTTATTTAGATAAAATTCTTAGGATTGGTACATATTCTGTTTTTCACTAATTTTGAAAGCGTATCTTAATCAGGATTACAAAAATTCAATAGTTTAGGGTGTTTATTTCCAAATTCTAGTGGTTTTAAAATGGAAATCTATTGACAACGACATCAACCCAACTTACAGCAATCCAGCCATTACAATGGAATTCTTTTTTTTTTGCCAATGAATTTGAATTGCAATCTGGAAATCCTGAATGGAATATTTACAAGATTAAAAATCAATCAGTGGTCACGAGATTTGTTACAGTAATGTCACAGCTCGCCGAACACCAGGCTACCACAACCACCAACGCTACAGAGAATCTTTGCGCCAGAACTTTCCTCCACGCAGCCCAGGCAAATCATATAAGCTTTGATATTACATGACAAGAAGTCCAGAAGGCTTTAGTTGCAACCCTGATAATTACCGGGTTCTGGTATATCCTGTCGAGTAAAAAACCAAAATACTAAATAAATAAATAAAAAGATGATGAGCAACATATTTAAAAAAAATATATGAAGAAAGAGATAATGAAGATCGCTAGATAGGTAATTCTCTTATTTGCTCAGTGCACTAGACAGGTAATTCTAAACAAGAGAAAATGAACGTGTAGCACGTTATTGACAATCAAAACAAGATGCAGGGGGCATAAATTCTCGAAACTTGGAAAGGAATTAGACATATAATCCCTTTCGATGGACACCAAGGTGGACCAAGTCTTAAAGATCCTTTGCAAGTTTCAGATGAGACAATTACAAAATCGAGAGCTAAGAAGTACAAGAAAGCAATGCAAATATTGGTGCAATTCACTTAGGACGAGTCTAGCAAGAGCCGAATATTCAAGATGGGCTTGAGAGAAGGAGATCCAGTGATCATCCACGTGATACAAGCTATGAAAGAGTGCAACATAAATTAGGGCCTATGTTCTTGAAACAAGTTCCTCAACGAGTCTAAATTTTCCATTGGCTTGATTTTGACTTTCTTGGGTGAATTTTCAAATTGATTGTGGGTTCAAGGGATTCTATTCCCACGGGTTCATATCACATTTCAAGCTTGTCGTCCATACTATAATCAAAACACATCAAATAATGGAGGCAGGGTATATAGAAATAAGAGATGGGATTTAACTTAACCTACCCTATAGCAGTTGCACCCCAAGATGCCACATTATAAATGACTTTGCTTCCATCCCAAGCCTTCTGAAGCTTTCCCTTTTTCTTTTTCACAGAGAACGTCTTGCTAAGTGCTAAAGGAGAATTCAGAGGATGTCAGAACCCCATTCCCACATTTCCGACAACGAAAAATCATTACAACTAACTTATTTGAAGTGACAGAAAGAACGATAACTAAAGTAACTTTTTTTTCTTCAAATTTCCACAGGATGTTGGTAAGAAAGATAAAGTTCCAGCTCAGGAAAGAAGGCAATCAAACTTACCATCCTGGAGTTGGTTAGGTGTCAAATCCTGCAAAATAAACACCAATTGATTAAAATATTTCTTTGAACATGGTACTGACATAATATTTTTTATTTCAAACTTCCTTTTATAACCCATGGTGGACATGCATAGACCTTTTTATTCAAATTATGATAGTTAAGGCTGGACAAAAGCGAGACAAGCATTAATCTGGGTTAAACAACAAATGCACAAAAACACCGTTTAATGCATATTATTTAAAGCATATTGAACTTGAGGAAGTCATTTATATAATCACACGGCATGGTGAAATACAATGCCACAACTTTTAATCTACAATATTGCACGGCTGCATCTTCAAAAATGCATAGCTACGCTAATATACTACTTGGAAAGGACTGTGAATGTTTTAGCATGAAACCAAGAATGGATTCTTAAGGCTCATTCTCTGAGATGACATTTCACTTGGTGACAATTTTATTTTTAGGGTCTTAACTTTGACAAGATAGGAAGATACCAAGTGCAAATTAATAATATTTCAGGTTATGTAGAAGTTTTTCTCTTCCAAGTTTATCTACTTAAATTGTTCTCAGCAGTAAAATAGAAAACCCATTAGGAAGTAAAAAACATGTTAAAGTGGGCACATACATAACTAACAAGCGGATCCATCTCAATTAGTATTCCAAGCAGCTAAAGGCATCATATGTATGATATTCTTTAAAAACACGATGAAGAGACCCTAATATGCAGGCACAATGCGATGCCCTCACTAGCAATGCACCAGCATTGCATACTAAATTAATATCTGCAGTAGAGCCATCGATGCAATCCAACAAGATGCCAGAAGTAAGTAACTTGAAAAGATTTATACATCAGAGAGAAAATAATCATAAAAAAATCCTGCATGCACATGCATAGCAGTCTTAATCTATACCTCTTTTCTACACACAACGATTGCATGCAACAACTTGCTGTCTTTCCATTCAAAAAGTAATTCTAGACTGTAATAAATGCCATTAATCAATTTATTATTCTTTTTTATTGGCACCAGGTGTCCAAAAACAAAGTCTCCACTAATTCTAGGTGTGCACAAGCCCTCGGTAAGGAGTTTCCTGCAAGTGCACCTTGGGTAATTCAAGAGGAAGTTCCCCCAGTCTGATGGCCCCTATAAATTGTTTGCACCCAAGAGGATTTGAACCTTAGACTTAGAGGAAGCATATCACCAAGACCAAGACCTTTACCACTTGAGCCAACCCCTAGGGTTAATCAATTTACTAATTAAACTGCCACAATTCTATGACTGCATGTGTGTGTCTCTGTGTCTCAATTTGTTTGTGCACATACAGCCTTTTTGATGGATTAGCTGAATAATAATAGTGCAGGAGATCAAACTTGCCAACACCTAATGGCGGCAATGAATCATTACTCAAGAAGTCTCTAATTTCCTCATGAAATCAGATGTTTGCGCGTGTTTGTGCTCCTCTAGATCAAAACAAAAGCAATAGCAAATAGAAAGGATATAAGATGAGCTCAAAGGGTGAGCACCGAAGTGAAGTGTGCAAAAAGGCATTTGAAAACAAGGAATGGCCAGATACCCTCACTCGAGCAACCTTTTTAATGTAGCAATGCGTATAGGTACGAATTTAAACCATAAGATGCAGCTCGATTGAAAAAACTACACATCACTGGTGATTAATTAGCCTCCTTTTCATAAGCCAAAAGAGTTGGATACTTAAAAAAAAAATTAAAACAAATTTACCTACATGGTGAAAACTGGATCCGAAAAGGCATCAAATTATGATGAAATGTAGCATACCTTAGTCTGTTTTAGGGACAATAAGTATGCGGCCATGAAGCATGCAATACCCTCTACAATATCCTCTTGCCTAACTAGAACATACTCTCCTTGTTCTGAATCAATATCTTCACCTTCCCAAAGATCATTTTCACTAACCATGTCCCAGGAGTTGCCTTCTTCTCCTACAGAACAATAAATTCTTTTAGCATCCAATATATAAAGAGAAAATAGACGAAAAAATCATTTCTATCTTTTCTTTTTATTGTCCAACAAAAGTTTTGTGAGGCCTCAACTTCAAAATGAACAATGAATCATTGGCAGTATATTTGGTAAGTAGTCAAAAGGACGGGGAGCTATCTTTGCATACCAGCATTTTGTGGAACAGAAGACTTTGCACACTCTAGCTTTTCGAGGAAGTCGGGGCATTCAACTCTAGACTTGAGAAGATCGCACAACTGCATCATGATGCAATGGGTATGGATATGGAGTTAAAATATGGAACTAAGCACATAAAAACTGATTCCTTGAATAGATTGACCAATTCTAGCATGTTCCTTTCAGGGTGTGTCAGATGGTTTCTTGTGGGCTTTTGCAGGTGTGTATGGGCCTAATTTAGATATCGGCAGGAGAATATTGTGGGATGAGATGGCAGGGGTTCATAGCTGGTGGGAGCTTCCTTGGTGTATCGTGGGTGATTTTAATGTGGTAAGATTTGAAAGTGAAAGCTTTGGAAGTAGAAGATTGAGGCCAGCAAGTTTGGAGTTCTCAGAATGTATATTTGATCTGAACTTGATAGACCTCCCTCTCGCAGGGGGCCCTGCCACATGGTCAAATAATCAGACTTGGTCTCGCTTGGATCGCTTCTTAATTTCACCTGAGTGGGAAAGCCATTTTCCGGATGTATGGTAAAAGCGTTTGGCACGTTTAACTTTGGATCATTGGCCTATTATGCTAGATTGTGGAAGCATTCATAGTGGTAAATGGTACTTTAAATTTGAGAACATGTGGTTGAAAACAGAAGGTTTTGTGGAGAGAGTGAAACTATGGTGGATGTCATATCATTACGAGGGTACACCCAGCTTTATTTTTGTGAACAAACTGAAAGCCTTAAAAAGAGATCTAAAGGAGTGGAACAAACAGTCTTTTGGAAATATAGGGGAGAACAAAAGCACCAAGTGGATGGAAATACAGGATCTAGAAAGATTGCAAGAAGGGAGGCCACTTAATGAGGAGGAGCAAGCAAAGAAGCATGTACTGGTTGCAGAGCTTGAGAGGATAATTTTACAAGAAAAAATATCTTGGCGTCAGAAGTCAAGATCACTTTGGTTAAAGGAAGGGGATCGGAGCACGAAATTCTTTCATAGAATTGCAAATTCTCATAGAAGAAATAATAATATTGAGATGCTGAAAATTGAGGGAGTAGAGTGTAGAGATGAAGTGGTAATTCAAGACCATGTGGTTAACTTTTTTGAAAAGCTTCTTACTGAGCACGAGGGGTGGAGACCTACCCTGGATGGTTTGAGTTTTGACTCTATTGAGCCAGAGGAAGCACTTAGGTTGGAGAGGGCTTTCGAGGAGGAAGAAGTGTATGAGGGAGTAAGGAAAATGGTAAAAGATAAGGCGCCCGGTCCTGATGGTTTTTCTATGGGTTTTTTCCAAGAATGCTGGGAGGTGATTAAAGAAGATTTGTTGAAGGTGTTTCAGGAGTTATTCTCAGTTGAAAATTTTGAGAAAAGTCTCAACACTACTTTCCTCGCATTAATTCCTAAAAAGGTAGGGGCTAGTGAGATTTCAGATTTTAGACCTATTAGCTTGGTGAATGGAGTATACAAGGTTATTTCAAAAGTGCTTGCTAATCGGCTAAGTGAAGTTGTGGGGAAGATTGTTACTAAGCCTCAAAATGATTTTGTTAAGGGTAGACAGATTCTTGATGCGGTTTTCATTGCCAATGAATGTCTGGACAGCAAACTGAAGGCTGGTAGCTCAGGGATTATGTGTAAGTTAGATATGGAAAATGCGTACGACCATGTTAATTGGGATTTTCTCCTATATCTATTGGGTAGGTGTGGGTTTGGAGAAAGGTGGAAGTCTTGGATCAGTTGGTGTATATCCACAGTAAGGTTCTCAGTTTTGATCAATGGAAGTCCAGAGGGTTTCTTTCCGAGTACTCGGGGTTTGAGACAAGAGGATCCGTTATCTCCTTTACTTTTTGTTATTGTTATGGAGGCATTAAGCAGGATGATATCGGCTTTGTTGGCTAATAGGTTTGTTGGAGGTTTTCAGATTGGATCTCTGAGTAGGGGGAGTATCACGATCTCACATTTGTTGTTTGCAGATGATACTCTGATTATGTGTGAGGCCGATCAAGACCAGTTACGGGCTATAAAGGCATTGCTACTTTGTTTTGAAGTGGCATCAGGCCTGAAAGTAAATTATGATAAATCCGAGTTGGTGCCGATTGGAGATGTTCAGAATCCACGGGAGTTGGCTGGTATTTTGGGATGCAAGATAGCAGCACTTCCCATGAAATATTTGGGACTACCTTTGGATAAAGCTTCGAGGGCTGGTTCGATTTGGGATACAGTGACTGAAAGAATAGAGAGAAGACTGGCTGGGTGGAAAAAAATGAATTTATCGAAAGGGGGCCGAATTACTTTAATCAAAAGTAAACTTTCTAATTTACCCACTTATTTCTTATCCGTATTCCCTATACCGGCAAGTGTGGCGAGTTGACTTGAGAAGATACAGAGAGATTTTCTGTGGGGAGGATTAGGAGATGAGTTCAAATTCCATCTAGTTAAGTGGGAGACGGTGTGTCGTCCTATCTCTTGTGGGGGTCTGGGCATTAGAAAGTTGAGATTGTTTAATCGAGCGCTACTTGGTAAATGGTTGTGGCGATATATCAAGGAACCAGAAGCCTTATGGAAATTAGTAATCCAGAATAAATATGGTGGTCTAGGGGAGGGATGGTGTACTAGAGAAGTTAGAGGGGCTTATGGAACGGGGCTATGGAAACACATCAGAAGAGGATGGGAGGGCTTCAAGCATCATACTAGGTTGCAGTTGGGTACGGGATCCAAGATCAGATTTTGGAATGATGCATGGTGTGCCAATAGTGCGTTAAAAGATCTATTTCCTTTTCTTTATGTGATCGCAAGTGCACAAGATGCCACAGTGGCGGAGGTTATGGGTATCTCAGGAAGTATTATTCACTGGAACATCAATTTCAACAGGGTGGCACAGGATTGGGAGATGGGGAGTTTTGCAGAATTCTTTAGTCTCTTGTATTCTTGTCGACCAAATATCCAGCATGAAGATGATTTGTGGTGGAACCCTGCAGTGAAAGGAGTTTTCTCTGTTCGATCCTTTTACAAGGTTCTCACACATGGGCCTGAGTTACAGTTTCCGTGGAGAAGGCTTTGACGACATAAGGCCCCTCCCAAAGCTTCATTTTTTGTATGGATAGCGTCTTTAGGCAAGATTCTCACTACGGATAATTTGAGAAAGAGGAGGATAATTATTGTAGACTGGTGTTGTTTGTGTAAAAGAGGGGGTGAGTCGGTGAATCATCTACTGTTACATTGCAAGGTAGCCAGGTTTCTTTGGGACGAGGTGTTCATAAGAATAGACATAGCATGGGTTATGCCAGAGACCGTCTTGGATTTATTGGCTTGCTGGACATCAATTCGAGGTGTACGTCAGATCAAAGCAGTGTGGAAGATGATCCCTACCTGTATTATGTGGTGTTTGTGGCAGGAGCGCAATGAGAGGACGTTTGAAGACAAAGAGAGATCTATAGAGGAGCTGAAAGTTTTATTTTTTAGGACTCTTTGTACTTGGGCCATTGCTGTGAACTTTAATGGCATAAACTTTCATGAATTTTTAGTTTCTAATGCCCATTCTTAGATAAGGCATTCTTACTTTGTAATTCACTAATTTATGGTTTAATAAAATTTTGTTTACTTATCAAAAAAAAAAAAATTCTTTGAAATGGAGGTATCCAATATGAATCTATAGGAAGCTATGTCAAGATAAAGAAATTCAGTCCAGATTCAAAGGCCTGATAAATGATCAATCACACAAAGAGTTCGAAACATTTAGAAAGAAAAACATAGCCCAATTAATGCTCCGACAAAACGATAAACCAAATTAAGCCTAGTACAACTATGACCCAGCTCGTAAAACAAATTTAATCATATTAAAATACAGACAGCACGCACGCACACGAATAAGGAAAGTTTCATACCTCATCGGCCTCTCGGTTACCCCGCAGAGATCCCGAATTCTCGCCACGTTGCTCCTCATCGACATTTGCACCGTCAACGTCATCAATATCGTCGTCGGCACCGCTAGTAGTATGAAGCAATTCGAGAGCTCTCTGGCACTGCTCGAGCACGGCCTGCAAGGTCTCTCTCTTCACGCGGAGCTTATCTTTCTCCGCCGAATCCTCTCTTCGGATTCTGCCGACGGCCGAAGATATCGATCCCGCCACATCGATCTCCATACGCCCTAGAATAAGACACAATTCAGAGGGCACGAAGTCAAGCCAGATCTTAACCCTAAATACGCCTTTTTCCTTCGTAAACTATGAGTTCCATACCATCCATGGATATGAAACCCTGTTGATAGTCTTGTCGTGGAGATTGGGGCTCGGAGGTTTGCAGAATGGAAATTATCGGTTTGTAACATGTGCTTTTCTTTTTATCCGTGCTGCCTTTGTCTTCTTTTACAAACGTGTGTTTTAGGTTGCCGTGCCGTGAACTGAAATCTGCCTCCAATTGCAGAGACGGAGTCGGATTAATTATTTTAATAAAACAAAATCACTAATTAATTTATTTAATTTTAAATTTTAAATCCTACAAATTAATTTATATTATAATATAAAGATTTTTAAATTATACTTTTCCTTTTAAAATAATATGCACGTCTAATTATTTTTACAATCATTTACACAATTCTCTTTTAAATTAGATATATTTTTTATAAAATAAAGTCATTTTACATCAATATTATTAATTTAAAACATAATTATAAAAATAAAAAAACGTTAAAATTTACAACTTGATGAAAAAAAAATGAGCCGTGATAAAATTAGAAAGTCTATTTGACCAGATTGTATGTCGCTTGACAAAATATTATCAATCATCCTTAAGATAGAGTCTAGCTATGTTTGTATATTGAAATGAGTTGAGTGGAGATATAAGTAATAATATTTTGTGAGTCTCATTAAGATGAAGCTAATATTTTTAGGATGAAATGGATTTAACTTTGTAGGTTGAAATATATGAAGTAGGTTGAGATGAGTTTAACTTTTTTATAAAAAAGAGTATGTTTGAAATTGCGGTTAGAAATATAGCTGATAACTTTATGACTTATGGCTTAATAATAAGTTCTACTATTAAAATGTTATTTACTGTTTAATAACCATATGTTTAAAACATTTTCAAATAGGTTACATTTGTTTGAAAATAAATTTAAAAAATATTTTCTTAGATAGAAATGATAATTATTTGTTTTTTAAAAATTATGATCGTCTTCTTTAAAGTTTGAAAATTATAATTATCGAAAGGTTTTATTAGTATTTTCGCTTATTGACAGTCTTTTAAAAATTTTAATTTCGTTCCACATTATTCTAAAAAGTACATTTGAGAAAAAAATCAAAATAATACTTTTCTTCAAATAAATTTTTTAACTTATTTAAAATTAAAAGGTATTTCAATATGTAACATCAAACAACCCAATTTTTTATTAGAAAATTTTTAAAATGATTTAAACAGTTTTTAAAACTCTTAACGCAACCATAAACAAATCCTAAAGGAGGGTGGTGAAAATGTCTTATGAGGTGATCTTCCAATTTTTGGCTATGCGATTGATATTACGAGCAGGGTTGCTTTTAATTTGCCAATGCAACCACATCCATCCATGAGTCTTTTTTCATGGAGTAGTCGGTTCTAATGTTTATATTAAAGTCGAGCTTGATTATTTATAAGGATGAACGCATCCATTGTTCTTATTGTCCTTCGGTTTCCATTATTTTGAGGTGTTTTAGTCAAAGTTTTGAATTACGTTCCGATTGAAATATTAAAACTAAATATTTTGATATCAATACATCTTGATATACCATTTCAGAATAATTGATATAGAGATGAATTATATATATAGAAAAATTATATTTTAAAATAATATCAATACAAGTCTTATCAATGCAAGTCTCAAAAATATATATATTTAAAAAACTCAATAATATTTCTAAGTTGTAATTAGTTCTTAATCACACTATTAAAAAAATCGATGCAAAAAAAACTGTTAAAAAAAATCAAATATCTTCATAAAAAAACACAGCGCATATACATTGCCACGAGCCCCTTCTGACAATCCATTGTTTCTGATTACCTTGAAAAGATCATCAGGTCTAATTGCCTCTCTCTCCCATTTACTTTATTCCAATTCATGTAATAATATTTTTTGAATATTTATTTATTTTCTATTGGGTTTTATTAACTTGCTTGTACGGGAAATGATGCATATCTACTCTATTATAACAAGTAGCTATCTAACTATGAATAATAATTTTTATTATTTTTCCGTTAACTTTTCTTATTTTTTCATTAAGTACTATTTTACCAAAAGACCCTTAAAACTCTTAACCATTTGAAGTGTAGCTCCCTTATAGAATTTAATGAAGCATCATGTTTTACCAAAAGATCTTTAAGACCCTTGACCATTTGAGATGTAACTCCCTTGTAGAATTTAATGAAATATCACGTTTTAACAAAAGGCCATTAATAGCCCCGCGGTTAAATACTTTATTGATGTTTAGATTTTTTTTTAATCTTGATATTTTGTCTTTCTTTAACCTTATATTTTATTTTTCTAGACAAATAAGCTATTGACTTTTTTACTTTTTTTTATTTATTTAAATCATTATGTTATATACATCTCGAGGCTAACGCACCTAAGGACGTTCCCTAGTGTAATTATCTAGAAAAGCACGTTTGAAGAAAATCATCAAAATATTATTTTTCCTCAAATATACATTTTAGCTTATTTGAGATTAAAAAGTATTTTAATATGTAACATCCAAAATCCTAATTTTTCTATTAAAGAACTTTTAAGACTGTTTAAGTATTTTTTAAGACTCATAACGCAATCTCAAACTAACCCTTACCTTATTAATACATGCCATAATGTACGAGAAATTGATCTTATTGAACTTAGCTATACAAGAGTTATGTTCTATCCATTGTCATCATTATAAATTTTAATCATCATATTTACTGTTCAATTGAGTTTCGGACCGGGTATCCGGATAAATTCATACCAGAACTCGGATTTTAAACCTGGGCCAGGTTCCAGCCCGATCATGACTTGAGCCGAAATTCAGATGAGTCCAAATTTTTAAAACTCGAATTTTTGAGTTCCAGGTAAAACCCGATATATATATTTTTAATTTTATAAAAATTCAACATAATTGGTATTACAGAAACTCAACTTTTGCTTTTTAATTACAAATGTACCTTATATTAATAACTTAGTTGGATTTGAGAAAAGCTTTTTGAATATACTTTTGAGTGCAGAATTTTATACCAAATGCCATGCCAGAGGAATAACCGATAACATTCATATGCTTACTATTGGTGAAAAGGAGAAACAACGGATAACCATTAACCAGACTTTCTGTATTCAACTAGCAATAATTTCCCTTTTCAATTAAAGCCAATGAGAAGACTTTCGATAATGAAGAATTAATCAGAGATCCCTAACAGACACGATGGACCCAGTTCAGACAACAAGGACCCATTAATAACCGGATTTGCCCATTCTCATTGATTTGGTTAAATATATCTTTAAAATTTAATTAATATCATATAAATTATATTTATCTATTTCATTTAATTTCAATCCCTATATTAAATTATCTATTTACTCTTTATATAATAATAAAATATTATTAATTTCATAATTTTATTTATTTATTTTATCTCATTTTATAGTTCTACCAATTAAATGTTAATAACAATTATATTATAATTAAATTAATAATTAATATTCTAATTAATATTAACTAATTAATTTATTTTTACCATATTTTATATTTAATAATAATAAATTGAGCCAAATTTCTTAATTACAAAAAAAACCTATATATTCGGTGAGAGGAGTGAAAAATTAATATTATAATGTTTGGTTAAGTTATTGTACACCCGTATATTTGGTGAGTTGCTGTAGTTAATGTTTAAATTTATATAGATATGTCTGATTTAATGTAGGGTGTTTTAAGTGTCTTGTTGACTAAATTAGGTTAAAGTTAGATTTTAAGCACCGGTTTTTCTTCCAAAGATGGCAACAAAACAATCTGTGTGCACATAATCAAACGTCCCATTCGTTTGTCTTCAAAAAAATCTCGAACGCTATTTCAAAACATCAAAATATTCAAACCAAGAGTTAAAAAAAAAAAAAAAAAATGGTACGCAGACTGAGTGTATCCGGATTTTTCTCTGATGGTACCGGCATGCGCCTATTTGGGCCAGAACTCGGTTATTCGAGTTCCAGAACAGGTCAAGAAAAAATCCAGCCCAGATAAACAGACCTAATTTTTTAACTCAACAACAAATGATTATTTATCAAAAATATAAAAAGACCACATGATTAACATGACAAATGAATAATGGATTTCATGATGGTTTATATACTTTATAGAATAATGCTAGATATAGTTATGATTTTTGCAAACGTCATGCACTGTTTTTAGAAAAGAGTAGAATTTGTTATTAAAAAATTAATTATATATATAAATCCTATATATATTTTTAAATATATGATAATTACATAATATATAATTTGTAAATATTATTTCTCTCTACTTGTATAAAGTTTAAAGAGGAAATAACTAGCATAGACACTCTCATGGCCAACTCATGATGTGGACCCGCTCCAAAAAGGAAAAGAATTTGGTACAGATCAGTGTCTCTCTGTTTTATTTTTAAAAAATAAATATTAAATAAAGAACAATATTATATACCATACCTATATTTTATTTTATAAATATATTAATATTCTTATTTCAATGAAAAAAATATCGAGAAAATTGAGTGACAATTTTGATGTCGTGTTATAGGATTGAATATTTTAAAGATAATTTGAGAGGTATTAAGGATCATTTCCATCTCATATTCGGTATTCCATCCGAATAAACCTTTCATCTCTGCAGTAGATTCCCACACTACCCTTCTTCCCCCGCCTGGAGGTCCGAGGAGAGAGCCGTTTTATTGACGGGCCTCGATGATATGGGCTTTCCTCTAACTCGAATGCGCTCAGTACTAGTATGGAAGGGTATCCATTAATGGGCCCAGACTCGGTGTATATAAAAGTTAGAAAAGTTTAGATTTCGGCCGTTGAGACATGGGCTTGCACTTCCAACCTCGGCCTTCTTGCTTTTTTGTGTGACAAATGCATGGGTGGAATGTTAAAATGTTAACGTTGGCCGTTGGCTGGGGTTTGAGCCCCGGAGGTGTAAATCAGCCAGAGCACATTGATGATTGAGTTTCCCTTCACTTTCATCCATGAATTGAAAAGGATTCATTTATTGGACATTAATGCAAATTGATGAGATTCATAGCTACTAGCCTTACCAAGTCTGTCGAGATAAAATCTACCGTCCCCCTATGGGAGAAAAGGCTGTCTATGTCTAAACAGCATAATGGATCGGGGAGGAACGCATCAAGAAGAGTGCGTGTGCTTCAATCAGTACTGCTATTCTTTAAATGCCATAATAAAATTAATTTGCAAAAAATAATAATTTTGATCTTGCTTTAAAAATGAAATATTGTCACGTTACAATCCCAATAGGTTGGCTCAAGTGGGCCTTGATTGTATGCTATTTCTATGTTAAAGACTCGAACTCTTAAATGCAAACAATTTGAAAGGATTTTTGGATTGGGAGAATATTTCCTTGAATCATCTGAAGTTTCCCTACAATACTCTTTATCGAGAGCTTGTGAACTCATTGAATTAGTCGGAATTTTGTTCCAAATACTTGGTGCCAATAATAATAAAAAAAAGTATTATTATATCAATAATTTGAAAGTGTCATTCACACTATCTTACAAGTAGAATGACCCTATTGCTTATGCTTACTAGGATCGTACATTATCAACTAACTATTGAAAAATGATTTGTACAAGTTTCAAATAAATAAATCCCGTACAAATTTTTATAAAAAATAAATCCTACCTTAAAAAATTACTAAAAGAATTCTTTTTTATTGGTGAAATCTATTTTTTTATAAAATGATTTGTACGAGACTTGTCTATTTAAAACTTATACCTAGCATTACTCTAACTATTACGACTTACAAGCACACAATTAATGTTATAGCTTGCCTAGCATGCATACAGTGATATTACTTTTTATTATAGATTAAGTGCATGTTTGACATTGCAGTGAAAAATATAACTTATAGGTTTAAGGTTGATAACTTATAGTTTAAGTAATAAGTTCTATTGTTAAAAAAGTTATTTACTATTTGGTAACTATATATTCAAAACATTTTCAAACATATTATATTTGTTTGGAAACAAATTAAAAAAATATTTTCTGAAGTAGAAATGACGATCATTTGATTTTTTAAAGATTATGATCATATATTTAAAAGTTTGAATATTGTAATTATTTAAAAGTTGTATAAGTATTTTCGTCCATTAACAATTTTTTAAAAAATTGAACTACATTTCAGATTATCTGGAAAAGCACGTTTGAGGAAAATGATGTTTTTCTTCAAATGTACTTTTTAACTTATTTGAGATTAAAAAATACTTTAATATGAAACACCCAAACAACCTAATTTTTTCATTAAACTGTTCTTAAAACTATTTAAAGACTCCTAACACAACTCCAACCAGACCAAATCTATAACAGAACGGGTCCAATTCTTGTTGAAGCTCGACCGCCACACCTAACGGTCCAAATTATCCAATTCCATTAGAAAACCCTACCCATCTATAACACCTTTTTTGCTAGTTCATCTATATGGACGGTGCTACTCGGACTGAGAGAAGTCTCGGGCCATCGACACTTTATATCGAGATGTATTAAAGTATTTTTTAAAAATGTTTTTTGGTATATATTTTTAAATATAAAAGAATAAACAAACATTATATTAAAAAATAATCAAACACAAATACAATAAAAAAAAAAACACACGTTTCCATACAAAAAATTGATAGACTCTTTGAGGGAGTCTATCAGTTTCCTATCTATATAGTTATATTTATTAAAGCGACAGTAATGTTAATCACTTACTTGAACAACTTATAAGAAATTAAGTGGTAGATTCTACCGTCCATGTACTTTTGTCAACCAAATATTGGGTGTGTAATATATATAATTATAGAGTATACAAACACGGTGCATCTAACATTACTCTCTTGGGATTGAGGTCGTAGCTTTGAGAATTATTGGTCCCAAAGCATTTCCATGTTTTCCATTTTCTTATTTATTTACGATTTGAGATTTTTTTCCAATCATGTATAAATCGTATTTCTAATAGTTTGATTGGTCAAACAATAATAAATTAAAGGTCAGTTAATTATCATAATTATTATCTATGACTATAATGTTTAGATAGAGAAACAATTTTATTTCATCATTATAATTTTTTTAAATTATTATATAAAATATAATAAATAATTCAATTTATTTAAATCTTAAAATAATAATGATATTAAAAAATAATATTCTAATAATATTTTATTTAACTTATCTAAAATCATCTCATCTCACTATCCAAACGAACCTTAAAAAATTTTCAATTTATATATGTTTACAAAAGTAAATATCTCAGGCCTGGGCTTGTATGCCTCTTTATTTTGAATTTGATGGGTTTTATGGTTAGATCGTTAGTTAATTCCTCGATCTATAATCGTAATTAACTAGATAGAAGTTCTATAACTATAAAAAAAATTTATAAATTGATACATCATATGATATATTAGATAAATTTTACAATAAAAATATTTTATAATAAGACGTACTACTACACAAAGTCAATTCATTTTTTAGGTTTACTTTTATAAAATTCATTTGTGACTAAATATTTATCTATTTAAAAAAAAAAAAGACTTTACGTAAAAACTTAATTATTTCTTTAGATCGTTGATTCTACAAATTGAAAAACCAATCGAATACCGATGATAGCCTTTGACGAATTCTTGTTGGGAACCATTATTAATTGGTAACGCAATTCACTCTTAAGTAATCTCCGAGCAATATTAGGGTCACCTTTTCTATTATATTATATTATATGTTGTAGTCTCTTTTTTATTTTATGTTTTTTTAAGAGAAACTGTCATTATTTATTTATTAAATAAATTTACATTCATGATCAAATATATGTAGGGATATTCACATATTAACTATTACCTCATAAACCAATTAATGCATTTAGAACTCCACCAGTATACTATTTCATTTTGTGACTGATCTAGTTTTCACTATTGTTAATACTCTCTACAGATAAACGTTTAAGAGACAACACTTTGCATAAACAATGACTCAATCCCACATTTCATAGAAATAAATGACTCAATCTCTACAGACAAATGTTCAAGAGACAAACTCTTTTTTTCCTTTTTTAAAAAATAAACAATAAGAAAAATAGTAAGATAAATACAAAAAATGACGGATTACCTTTTGGACCAACTTTAGTAGATTTCAAAATCAGTGACGGCGAGTAAAGGCATCATGCTTATATCTTTCTAGTCACAAAAGTCAGATATAAAAGATTTGATGGTGGTGATTCCAGTGATCCGACAGGTGTGGCAATAAAAGCTACCGGAAGAGATGGTACGTGAAGACCAGGCACAGTTGTGAGTGGCGTGTGAGAATCACACGCGGTGACTTTCGCAAAACTGTCACTATCCTCTAAACGATTTGCGACTTAGAAGTATTGTGTTGCGTGTGTCTCTCAAGAGTTGATAGAAAACTACAGAGCTATCGTTTTCGGCCTTGAAGGAAAAAATAAAAAACTAAGAAAAAAGAACCAAAATGGCTAGATGGATAAATGAGTGAATGAGAGGGAGAATGAGGAGGCTTTTAGAGAGAGAGTGAGTGTGTGAGAGAGTTTGTCTAGTTCTTTTTTCTTACGTTCATATACGTTTCCTTTATTTTTCCTTTTATTTTTTGTGTTGATTGGTATTGTATATCATTCTTTGATTTTTTTTTTTTTTGTAAAAATTGAAGGTTAACTCAACGAAAAATATAAATTTACTGAATGGGTAATATATGATATTTTTAAAATAAAAAAGGAGCACCAATGAGTTCACAATCCCCTTAAAGACCTTCAAAATTAGTTGGAGTCATGGCTACCACAATTAACGGCACCAATTATTTTGCGGTCTAAAGTTGCCTAGCAACCTCCTCTTTAGTTCTACAACTTTTACTAGTCTTTATTTGATAATCGTGGATCATAGACTCATAGTCACAGCCCCTAGATGGTCACACAGCTTTCAGAATTCTTGTTCATTTTTTATATTTTATTAAAATAAAAAATATTGATATATGTAAAAAAAATTATAAATTAACGTAACTTAATATAATACGTCATATTATAAGTTTTCATTTTATTGTAAAATATATATAATACTTCATATAGAATCACCTCGATCTATAAATTTATTTTTATAAAAATATGTTTGTAAATCTAACATTTTTCTATAAAGAACTAAGAGTACATTCAAAATATTTTATTATTTATAATATATTTTTAAAACTTATATGATAATTAATTGTTTTTTCTACTTAAATATTTCAAGTTTCAGAGATTCAAATATATAAATTTTTAAACTGGATAATCAAATACTACAAGAAATACAATGTGTTGATGCAAAGATTGCACAACAGGTTGAAATGGGAGAAATAGTCATTCCTGGCCCACTGAAATGATTCGGATCTCGATTGGTGTGGTCGAGAGCCCCCGCCAGTGGTTCGTGCGGCCGTTCGGTGTTGGTACGTATATCCATGATAATGAAAGAAGAATAAGTGCAAAGAAAATAAAGAGAAATAAATAAACAGATTTACGTAGTTTGGCATAATGACTACGTCCACGGGCGTTTGAGGAGAAGAAATTCATTATAATATTCTTATTACAGTCTCTCATACCCTCTTATTTTTCATTGTAAAATGAAGATCTTGAGTATATTTGCTGGAGAAAATTCCTTTGATGGAGCTTCTTCTCGAGAGGTTGAAGAAGAAGTCGAAGAAGAAGCCCCCATTCGAGTCGTCTAACTGCTTGCTTTTATCTGACCCTCTTCCCACGTGCGCCTCGGTAGTAGTGAGAAATGTATGATTTGCGTGTCCGACTATCTCTCCCTTTACTACTTTCTCGTGACACTTTCTGCCTTCTGACACTCTCACCCTATTGTCCTTTATTGTCCCATCTCCTTCTCTCTTATTTTGTCTCCTAGTGGTGGCCTGGTGGGCTGCGCCTAGTCTTAGGCCTAGACCCTTGATGTATTTTACACCCTCACACAATGTACAATACTCTCGTATATCTATTTCATAAGACAATTTAGAATTACATATATCATATGTATTTATAAATGATAAATGATATTTAAAATCATAGAATGCGCAATTGCCACTTTAAAAAAAAATTGAATAAATATGAAATTTACATAAAAAATTTTAATTTTTTAATGATGAACCACACTCTTTTTCAAAAGAAATATATAGCATTTATAAATTTCGAAAAATTAAATTGTCTAATTCATCCACATGGAAACTCTATATCATTTTGCCTAAGTTGTTCCCACACCAAGAAGTAGGCTCCACCTTTCATACCCACTTTTCCTGTTGTGTAATTCTCCATGGATCAATTGGTTGTGTTATTGTAATGCCTCTACATTCTTCCAAGTCAGATTCATACAAGCAACATGGAGTTTGGCTTAGGACTGTTCAATCTACTACGATACACTCAGTTACGATTGGAATAATTCAACAATCGAAGGAGGACATCTTTCGACTGACCATTGGAGGTATGACAGTTAAGGGCAGTTCTCAAATGATGGAGAGTTTGGTCTCATAGGGGACAGGTATGACAGTTATTGGCAGTTCACTGTTTACTAAAAACTTGGGATAGTTAGATGAAAATATTCAAAATTTGAATCCCTATATTAAAAAATAATTGATCATGAGGAAAGTTTTGGGGGAAACTGTTAGATGTTTTGGGACGTATTCAACAAGGATTGGAGGAATCTGGGAAGAATGTTAAGAACTACAAATATGATGAGGCTGGTAAAAAACTGTTAAATGATCTTGCTGTACAAACGTCTTATTTGTGGCATATTTCTAAGGAACAAGGAAGTAAGATAGAAAGTTTGGATTTGGAAAAGGGAACCGCTTTGGAGCGGTCGGGCTGTTTTTCAGCCAATAACAGATCCCAATCATATTTTGACACATGGGTTATTCCACATTAAGTCAAAAAAGTGCATCACATTAGATTATTCATCTGCATGACCACTAAGCCCGACCCATCATGTTCGTTGCATTCTGAAGCACTTCTTCTCCTGCATGACCACTCTAAAGATTAATACTTTCTTTTTCTATCTTTCATTAAAGTCATTCCAAATACAGGCAGGGGAGGTGAGACTATCTCATTACTGAAGCAGACCCTTTATGCTAAAGTCTTGCTGTCTGCATCACCCACCGCTCATGATAAATATATAAAACAATTCTTCTATGAAACACACCCAAAACCCTCTAGTGGAAAAACCCAAAAACCCTTGTCTCACCATTGAATTAACTCCACAAAAGCCAAAAAATATGAGAGAGAGAGAGAGAGATAACAAAACAGAGAGGAAGAATTCATGTGGGTTTCAAATTCTAAAACATGGTATCCCGCCTAATCTCTTTGACACCAGTCAATCAATACCTATCATCGCTGCCATTCATATTTTCCTCCTTTCGGAGATCACACACCAGAGGGCTCGAAATATTGTCAACACGTGGAGGCCCAGAAGCCACCATTGGACTTGGACTCCCATTTGTGAGCAGCAACCTCCCCTACTTTGCCATCGTCATCTTTTGTTCCTCTTCATCATGGCTCCCTTCCATCTTGTCCCATAACGAGGCCTTGGCACAAGTTGCAGAGATTGTTGGGTTTGTTTTTCGTCTATCCTACGGTGGGAGAGAAATCACGATTAGGGACAGCGTCTGTTTTTCATTTCTACTGCAGTGGGGCACACGATAGATAAAGTGTTAGGCCTACGTGGAGATCACCCATTGGAGGGCTGGTATTTGGAGTAAAATAGTCTGACTGGTTCTAAGATTTACTCTTTGGAAAAAGATTATCTGAATGTGAATGATACGGGTGCTGTGGAAATAGGGACAGCGGTCACACGATCGTGGAAGATAAGGGCTCGCCTAAACTCCACTAATTCTAGTTCTGAAACAAGGTTTGTTAGTCAATCAAAAAATAAGATAATGGACATGGTAAGGAATAGAAGCCAATCTAAAGTTATTTCCAGTGTAAAGAAGAAATAACTACCAGTGGAAAACTGAGGAAGAAAATCATTTATGATGAAACGGCGGCAACTAGTTGCCAGTCCTGCCAACTATTATGAATATTTTAAGTTGAAACTGTTGAGGACTCGAGACCATTGTTGTGAATACCGTACCGTATTGGCCGGTAGGGCTGGTATTTTCTGTACCGGCCACCGGACTGGTACAGGTACACCATATGTTCCGTACCGGCAAAAATACCGGTCGTACCGATCGATATTTCGGCCTTATTTTTATTTTTTTTCATATTTTCAAACTACAAGTTCATTTTTTTACCCATAATTTAGACTAGGCTATTTATAATTTATATATCTATGTATTTATATATAATTTATTTATATATAGACTATTATTTTAAAATATAATTTATATATATAATTTATTCATATACCGAAATGTTATCCCGAAACGGTACACGAAACGGAACCGGTACCGAAATATTTCTTTCCAGTAGCTCGACCGGTATGGCATCCGGTACAGTATTCAAAACATTGCTCGGATTTTCATCAGATGGTGAAGGAATTTAGTCCCGACATTCTATTTTTAATGGAGACTAAATCATATAACTAGAATGGTTAAATTAAAGCATAAATTTGGTTATGAAAAGATCTTTGCTGTGGATAGTATTGGTAGCAAAGGAGGTTTGGCTTTATTTTGAAAGGAAGGAATTGGTTTAAGTATCCAAAGTTATTTCCTGCACCGTATCAATGTTAAAATTGCATATTCTAGTGTTGATAGCACTTGAAAATTGACTGACTTCTATGGATACCCAGAGGTTGGGCAAAGAAAGAAAGGACAAAGATTACTAAAGGCTCTAAAGTCCTGTGATCCAGTACTATGGTCATGTTTTGGTGACTTTAATGAAATATCATATCAAGCTAAAAAGTATGGGGCAACACGGAGATCTCCATTACAATTTGAAATTTTCAACAAGTTCTAAGTTTTTGTGATTCGAGTAGTCTTGATTATAAAGGACCAAGGTATAGTTGGTGTAACAATCGAAAGGATGGAAATTTCACTAAAAAAAAGTTTGATCGGAGTGATGGCTAATAAGAGTTGGTATGCTGCTTATCTAGGTGTTGAGGTAAGTGTGTTACCAGCAAGGAGTTCATATCACTGTTCTTTATTGATGAGGTTGACTCCTTAGATTGTTCATACTCAAAAACATAAGCCTTTTAGGTTTGAAGCCAATTGGCCATTATCTGAATAATGTACCAAAATTGTTGATAGTGTATGGTAGTCTGGACATCATAGCATGGATCTCATACAACAAGTTCAACATAATTTGCATCAATAGAGGGCACAATTAAAAAGGTGGAATTTAGCTACTGGGTCAAGTATAAGGAAGAAAATCAAGGATAAAACAACACTGTTGTCTTTTTGGTATGAGAATGATGATGCTCATGGTGTGAAGGAAATGCAATAGGCTCAAAAAGACCTAGATACTCTTTTAGAACAGGAAGAGATTGCATGGAAACAGCAAGCAAAGAAGCATTGGTTAAAGGATGAGGATAGCAACACCAAGTACTTCCATCAATGTGCTAACCAAAGAAGGAAAATTAACCATATAGGCTATGTGGAGGATGATAAGGGTTTTTTTATATACTACTCATACTGATATTAGTAAGACTTTCATGGAACACTTCAGATCTGTCTATGAAACTTGCAATCCTACAGGTATTGAGGATATTATTTAGGATTTTAATACAAGAATACTATCAGTTTTTCAAGGTGCATTGGAGAAAGCTTATATGGCTAATGAGGTCAAGAAAGCACTTTTTCAAATGGATCATTTAAAATCCACTGGGCTTGATGGTTTTTCAGCATGTTTTTATCAGAAATATTGGCCCATTGTTGGAGTTCAGTTAGTACAACTGTTATTAATCTTCTTGATGGGCAAGGATAATGGGAGAATATTAATGCTACAGTTTTATGTATGATACCAAAGAAGAAAAATCCTGTGAAAGTGGTAGATTATAGGTTAATCAGTTTGTGTAATGTGTTATACAAATTATGTTCTAAAGTGCCTGCAAACAGGCTAAAACCAATATTGTCTCGTGTTATAAGTCCATGTCAAAGTGTTTTTCTTGCTAATTGACTTATATCAAATAATATATTGGTGGCCTATGAGACACTTCATTCTATGTCAACTGAACTGAAAGGAAGAAATGGTTACATGGCTTTGAAGTTAGATATGAGTAAGACATATAATAGAATGAAATGACCTTTTATTGGAGTTGTTTTACTGAAGATGGGTTTTTCTGGTAAATGGATAAGTGTAGTTATGATGTGCCTAAAATTTGTTTCATACTCCATGTTAGTAAATGAGATGCCAAGTCAGAAGTTTTTTCCTTCTAGAGGATTTCGACAAGGGGATCTTATTTCTCCTTATATATTCATACTTTGTGCTGAAATGCTTAGTTATGCTTTGACCACTGTTGGACAACATGGTGATCTACATGGAGTTCCTATTGGAATATATGGTTTTAGACTAAATTATATATTATTTGCAGATGATAGTTTGATATTTTGTAGAGTTTTAATGAAGGAGTGGTGGTGTTTGCATATAGTGTTAACTAAATATGCGTTGGCATAAGGACAAAAGCTAAATAGAGATAAGACATCACTTTTCTTTAGGAAGAGCATCCATATTGGCTTGGCCAAATGAAAAAATTAGCTAAAATTTAGATGATTGATGTCAAAAACACTCCACATTAGATTGGTCAAGTCTAAAATAAAATGGATTTTTGCTACAGTGGTTGACCAAAGATGAAGAACCACTATTGATTCACCAAACATTAAAATATTAATTTCTCACTCCAAACAAACATTAAAATATTAGTTTCACTCTAATAAAAATATTATTTGATTTGTAATTAAGAAATTTAGATGAGTTTAATCAATATTTTTTATTATTAGCATTAAATGACTTTTAAAAATATAATTTTTTTAATATTAATTTAATTAGAATATAATTATAATTAATATTAAATTGGTAAAATTATAAAATGTGATACAAATAAATTAAATAAAAAATTATTAATTTAATAATATTTTATTATTATATAGAGAGTAAATGGCTAATCCAATATGGGGATTGAATTTAAATAAAATAAGTAAATGTAAAAAAGTGTGATATTGGCCAAATTTTGAAGATGCATTTGGCCAAACCAATGCTAGTGCTCTAAGAATACCAAAGTCGAGGCAAAAAATTACTTGAGCAGTGTTATTGGTGTGTCAGTAGTTAGATGTTATGAGAAGTATTTAGGGTTGCTTGTCATAATAGGGAGGGGTAAAACACGATCCTTTAACTACATATTGGATAGATTATGGCAGAGAGTGAGTAATTGGAAACTAAATTTTTGTCGCATGCTGGTCAGGAGGTGCTTATAAAAGCTGGTGTTCAAGCCATCCCTACATATTGTATGTCTGTGTTTCAACTCCCAAGAGGTATATTGCAAGGCATAGCTAAGATGATCCATAATTTTTGGTGGAGTTATAAACAGTAGGATAAGAACATTCACTGGATAAATTAGTTAGTTCTAAGCAAGACAAAAGGAGTTGGAGGTTTGAGTTTTAGAGATTTGGAATGTTTTAATAAGGCCCTTCTAACTAAACAAAGATGGAGATTACTTCAAAATTCGACTTCTCTTGCTGCAAAAGTTATGCAAATGATGTATTATAGACATAAAGATGTCCTAAAATCTAGTTTGGGATGTCAACCTTCATATGCTTGGAGATTAATTCAGGGGGTTAAGAGCTTATTACAAGAAGGGTTGACCTAAAAAATTGGTAATGGGAGATTAGTGTCTATATGGAAGGATAAATGGGTTCCTAAACCTTGGACTTTTAAAATTCAGACTCCTCGTACCGAGTTACCCATCTCAGCAAAAGTTCATGAATTGATGGATATTGATAACTGGAGATGGAATGAGACTATGGGAAGAGGCATTTTTATGCAAATGATGCTGAAGCTATATTAAAGATCTCTTTGGGAATGATGTGTAGAGAAGATAAGCAGAAATGACATTACACACAATTTGAATTTTTCTCTGTGAAGAGTGCTTATCACTTGCAGAAGATGATTAATGATAGAAGTATTGGTGAATCTTCCAACAACTCAAGTCGAGACATCTTTTGGAAACAACTATGGAATCTACCTATTCCAAAGGTATTTCAAGTCTTTATTTGGAAAGCATGTTATAATAGTTTACCAACAAGCATCAATTTAATGAAAAAGAGAGTGCTTACATTTGATGTGTGTCCAATATGTGGTTTGTATTATGAAGATGTGACTCATGTCCTGTGGAATTGTGAGGCAGTAAGGGATGTTTGGAGTCTTGGTTGTATTAAGATACAGAAGATGAGTGATTGGGGTTCGGATTTTCTATCCTTTATGAAATATATGTATTAGATTTTAGATCAACAAGAGTTTGCTAAAATGACCATGATCTCGAGGAAGCTATGACTCAGAATAAATGCTGTAATATATGAGCAATCTTTCCTTCATCCTACAAGTCTTGTTTGCCAAATTAGGGAGTAGTTACAGGAGTATCAGAGAGCCAAGATAGAAAGGGTATCCCACAACAGTTGTAGACAAGCTGCACAACAAGATTGGTTACCACTTGACAAGTCATGGGTTAAGGCAAATTGAGATGTTGTAGTTGACAAAGTGCATTCTCAAATAGGTATTAGACTGGTAGTAAGGGATTTAAATGAGAAGGTCTGGGCAATCTTGCGTGAACCTGCTATCTTTGGTGCTAACTACACCTTAGCAGAGGTTAGAACTGCATTGAGTGCATATGTGTTCTGTTGTGAGATGAGATTTGATCAAGTGATGCTATAAGGAGATGTTAAGTTAGTGGTTGATGCAATAAATAAATATAAGGAGAACTACACCAATTTTAGGCATATTGTGGAGGAAATCAAGTAAGTCCTAAATGGGTTAGATGACTGGCATATTTGCTATGTAAAGAGGGAGTTTAATCAAATTACTCGTGTACTTGCTAAGGATGCTTATTTTATTTATTGAAGTGTGTAAATTTGAGATATGTACTAGTGTATTAGAGGGTTTGTATTTTCTAATTTGATATTAAGTTAATGAAAGTGAATGTGTTTTTACTTTAAAAAAAAAAAAGCAAGCTCTACCTATGTCAATGGTTGGAAACTAAGGACTCGTTTATTTTCAAAAAACATCTCATCTCAATTTCATTATTACACTTTTTCAAATTTCAATACAAAATAAAATAAACAATTCAAAATTTTTTTTTTCTCAAAATAAAAATAATATTAAAAAATATATTATAACAATACTTTATTTAATTTTTTAACTTTAATTTCAATTCATCTCATCTCATTTTTAAAAATAAATAAATCCTAAAAAAATAATAGTTACAATAATTGTACGTAATAATAAATTATACTATTTTCAAAATAACTGTACAATCCCAAGACCCAAGTAATTCACGTTAAACGACATAGATCGAGAAATAAAAAAACAAAAAGGTCAAAACATATTCACGTCACTGTCGGGGCCCGGGGGACAGTAGCATGACCAGTTATGATGTAGACTGATGGGAGTTTGACTTGTTCGTACTACTGTACAATCATATCCACCCACATGTCTATCTGCCTTGTCTTGGTTAGATGTACGCCACGCGTCTGCATGTCTCGCTCTTACCCTGATACGGACGTTACAATATTCGATTCAAATTCTTTTAGTTATTTCTTTTTAATTTCCACATTTTTAGCAACTAAAGTCGACCGTTGAGTTAGTTTTTACCTTTTACGGTATCTATTAGTATTTAATATGATAAATTTTAAAGTTAAGATACGTATTTATTTATTTTTAAATAATTTAAAAGATCTTGACCAGGATAACTATTATATATCTTTTTAGAATTCTTATTACATTACATACATATTAAAAAATATATAAAAAATAAAAACAATTATGTGGTATAAGTTCATTGAATATAATTTTTCCTTTTTTATACAGCACTTCTTTCTCAAAATAAAATTCGATTCTTACTTCAAAAAGATTAAAAGAGTGTATTTTTTTAATAATATTAAATACAATTATGAGTTATGTCCATTAAAAATTTAAAATTTTAATGTAGATTTTATATTTCTTTATTTTTTTTATAAAATAAATGTGTGGTACTTACATATTCTATGACTGCAAATATTATTTCTTAATGAAAAAATCTATTTATCATCTTAATTTCTATCATTTTTTCATTATCTCATGACGTAACATTAGATGATTGGTTCATAAATAAAATATAATAAATAATTTCTAATCATCTAATACCATATCATGAGATGATGAAAAAATAATAAAAATTGAGATTATTCCATATTCTACAACGTTATTTTGATATTGTATTGCATATCAACCTTAGATCAATTTTTTTTTAAAAAAAAATTAAAACTAATAATAATGATAAAATAAAAATATAATATATAACAGTTTTTATTTAAAAATTACTTTATAATTACTCTCTCAAAGGATCGGATCATCGGAGTGAGGCGATTACCGAGAATGCCCCCCCACGTTTTCCCTCCAGCGCGAGTGGAAGGCTGCGAATTACGGATGACGTGTACAACTGCCGCATAGAAAGAGGCCCCGCTCTAAATGGGCTTTTACTTGATCACCACGGGTTTCCGTTGGGGAATGAACATTATTGTCTCAACGTAGCAGAGAGAGAGAGAGAAAAGAGAGCGAAAAAGAAAGAGAGAGAAGACGAGAGACAGAGATAGAGAGAGAGAGAGAGAGGAAAGTCCGTCTTCCTCTTACCATCCCTTTCTGCTACCCCTCATACCACAACATCCAAACACGCTCTTGTATGTATAATTTGTTGTTAGTCAGTCATTTTGGTTTTTTAATTTTTTAATTTCGATTTTTAAGGCATGCTCGTTAATGCAATGCACGTTCCTGAACAGTAATTTTTTTATTTTTCAAATTTTCTATTTGCGGGAGTTTCTTTTACGGTTGCGGCAATTGTTTAATTAGGTTATTCATGGGAGGCTTTGTTGTTAGATGGTCGTTTTTTGGGAGGGTGTTTGCTTGTTTTGTGCTTGATCTTTGAGTTGCATTACGACTTTTATCGTTGTGGGTTTTCAAAGGTGGTGTTTGATCTAGCTTGCTGATTTTTCTGGGAGATGATTCTGTGATTCGGGATTAGACGATGACTACGCGAAACGCGGAATCTTCTCAGGTATGTATGCTTCGATCTCCTTACGATATTACCATGCCGCTCGTCGATACCAAAATCGTTTCCATTTTTGAGGTAAACGTATTGAATTTCATGCATGGATGAGGGATGTGAATTCTGTGATTACGTGCGCGTAGAATTGAAATTCGACATGCGTGTGGGACGTGGGGTGCATTTACATGAGGAGTTTGGTGGTATAAATTTATTTTCGTTTTGTGGTATAGGGAGATGGCGGCATTCCTCCTCCCCCTCCTCCACCGCCCGGTCCGCCTGATCATCCGTTTTCTCGTGGTGCCAATACGGTACTTGGAATTTTTATTTTTCTGCCCCTTTTTTCAATCGCGGATGTTGTCATTGAATGTTGCTTTTCGATATTTGTGCTGCTGTAGACCATTTTTGTACGATGCTTGTTTTGTACTTGACCGATATGAGCATATTGGTAATGTGTAATTACCATTCATAATTTACCGTGCTCATAATCCATGACTATGCGCCCTTGACCTTCTTTTGGTGCTAGATAGTTCTTTGCTTGTCCCTGTAATTTGTAGGAAATTCGATCGAAAATTTTGCACCAACATTTACTTGAGAGAAATGTACCGAAGAAAGAGATTTCATGTTTTGTTTTCTAGTGCGTCAAAGATAGAATTGTATTTGTTCCGAAATGAAGAACCAAAAAATTGAGAAGTAGTGAAGGCATAGAAATTATAGCCTTTTTATTGTTTGGCATTGGAATGATTAATCCAAGGACCACTTTAATTAAAGACTTCGAGACATTTTTGCTCATCATGGTTAACTGAGATGCAAGAGGATGAACTTATTTCTTTTGTTTTTTCATAAAATTTAAGGTTGGTGTTTAAAGTTTCTCCTAGTTCATCCAACTTTACTTTCATAACAATGGTTTATCTGACCCTAAAATGTGTTCTGAAGTATAATTGTCTTGCAGGTTTTCAAGAGTGGGCCACTTTTTATATCATCCAAAGGTCTGTCTTACTTCATTGGTTTACATATATTCATATACTCAATTAAAAAGTAGCATGGCATGGACTGTAAACACCTTAGGTGGTATTATACTGAATTTTTCTAATGTTTCATGACTAACGTTGCTTTCTTCTTCCTCAAAACCTTATGATTTTTTCCAAGTCTGCCATTTTCTTGTTTCATTAACGCTGCCATTTTTTCTTCCTTTTTTTCCTCTCTCTCTCTGGTTTTTTTTTTTTTTGGGGGGGGGTGGGGTACACACATTTTAAAATGCATTCATTTTTGTGGATTTTTGAATTGAGAATGGTTCATCGTGTTGCCTATATTGCTGAACATAGGAAGTATACAAGACGGGAGACGCTTGGGACCAGTCGGGTGTAATATTCATTTTTACACCAACGAATGAGCACCTGCCACATAGATTTTAGCAACATAAAGAATAAACCCACATGCAGCAGATCACATTTTTCTTTTTTTCCCTGTGTGCTCGATCTCTCTCTCTCTCCTCATCCCCCCACCCCCGTCGGCCTCCTTCCCCGTCTCTATTCCTTCAGTTCCAGACTCCCAGTGAGAAAAAAACCAAAAAATCAGATTGCAAGTTGAGGAAAATGCTCTTTCTCTCTCTATAATTCTAGAGTAATTGCAATTACTTTTGCCTACATTGTGAGAGGCTCTTAAAGAGATCCAGCACAATCTCATCTCCATCTGCAGATCTTCCTTTGCAACGTCCACATTCTAACTCCATTTATTCCCTTGCCGTGTAACAAATATTTCGTTTGTGCTTATTTTAAATAATATAGTTGAGTATCCTTCATTTGTTTGACATACATGTACTGCATGCTACGGTTTTTATTCTGTATTTTGGTGGTTTTGGGGAAGAACAATTATGCACTTTGTTGTGTGTAGAGTTTTATTCTAAAGTTCAAATTTTTCTCAGAAAACCTACAGTGTGGATGTGAGATTTTGATTCTTTGTGGAGTGTGATTTTGATTCTTTATTGGCATCAACTTTTACCGAGTAGCAGGGAGGGGTTCGAGTTTCTAGGGTCTGGTGTAGAGCTAATTGGAGGGGAGAGGACAGGGAAAGTAGTAGAGCTAATTCAATAAGGTAGGATTCACCATAAGACAAATAAATTTCATATGTGCTGAGTTCCTATTGGCTGGTGTAAAAATGCTAATAACACCCGACCAGTTTTGAGTATTTCTCATACAAGACATACATGTATTTAGAAGATTTTCATTATTTAAATAGGATGACTTTTCTTACTTATCCCGTTGTTTGTGTTGACTTAACTAAAGAAGAGGTGATTTTTTCTTTGCTGAGGATAAGGTTTGCTGCTTCTAAAACAGGGTAACTACTGGAATAAAATATCAAGTTACCTGCAAATTGCAGTTCTCTGTCTCATGTTATTTCAGTGCTGATCTACCTTACTTGTACAGATTGGTTTTGTTTGTACTTTTCTTAATACCCCTAGTATGTCAGAATTTTCAATGCTCTTGCTCATCTCAATTCAATTATTTCTCTCTCTCTACACATGTTTCATCATTCGTGTACATATGACTTCAATGTTCTAAAGTAAAATTATCTTTGTTGCAAGGATTTTGTGCTTGTCTGGAGTTATAATTATATATATGTTTTTAATGTAGGAATTGGATGGACGTCCTGGAAAAAAAGGTGGTTTATTTTGACACGCACTTCCCTGGTTTTCTTCAGAAGCGATCCAGTAAGTAGTTGTTTAGTTATCTATACTCTGCAATCTTTGTGAGTTCTGTTAAGCAGTTATCTTTAGAAAAGGAAATAATTGACTTATGAAGTGCCACAGGGGTGGCATCAGTTTTTCGTTTTTACTTGTTTCTTGTATCCTTGATGTAGCACTTATATACCATGATGGTCATTTATTTTCACCCTTTTCACTTAAACCAGAAGTATCTAGTTTCAAATTTCATCTCCTTTCCATTCACGAGCTTGTGGTGGTTAGAATCTTTTTATTGAAGCATTAATTAGGAGTAGCTGTGTCTACTTGAAGCAGCTCCTTGAGCTGCTGGCTATGGAGCTTGTAGATTGTCCTCACATGTGACCTTTTGTTTGATGAATGAGTGGGACTTTTTTATTGTGTTAGAAGCAATACAGTGAAATTCTACTTGAACGCAACAACTTGGTGGCAGAGACAGATGAGCACCTTTTGCATAGTTACAATATACTACCCTTTTCTCTCCTTGGTATTCCATGGTTCTGTTGTCTTTTCGATTAGTTATCTAATTTGACACTTATTGGTTAGACACCGCTGGAAATCTTCTTTCTGTTCTTTGTGGGCATAAAATTTTTGGTTTTGCTACTTCTTGGAGTATGGGGCTTTTTCCATGCACGTCATGGCAATGATTTAAATACCCATTTTGTTGTAGGATGAAAAATGCAAAATAACTGCTTAACAAATTTCAACTTCAAATGACCACCGATGAACAAATGTTTGATAATTTGACATATTTATGAAATCAAGGAAAGCAGTAACTTAATTAAATAGACCTACATATGCTTATGTACATCTTTATATGTATGTATGTATGTATGTATGTATGGGGTGTGAATTTGTACTTCATTAGTTTTTGGAAGGTTTCAAGTTCTATTGTTTTACTTTTTTCAGAGCACTGTTCCTCAAAAGGGTAGTGAAGTGAATTTGACCCTCGGTGGGATTGACCTCAACAATTCAGGCAGGTTGGTTTTATTTATTTATTTTTCAAATTTCCAGTTTTGTGCCTATTCAGTTTTCTGGCTCCCTTCTCACGGTTTTACCCATCTTGGAAATGGAAAACTTCACTCACATTTGCATACTTTATTTCAACAATTTATAGTGTGGAGGTCAAAGCAGATAAAAAACTCCTGACTGTGCTCTTTCCTGATGGACGTGATGGACGAGCATTCACACTTAAGGTGCTCACCCCGGTGTTCTCTTGTATTTAGCTTCTCACTAAAAGGCTTCTCTTGCTTCAATGATTTGCTGTTTCTTAATTTTTCTTTGTCTATATCACCTTTTCTTTGCTCGAATTTTGTATCAAACTGCTCAACAACTGGGTCCAATTATGTCTTATCTAAACCATGACATCATCATCTCACTTTCATACTAAAACCAACACAACCATAGATTTTATTGGCTTTTCTATGTATCGAATTTAAATATGAAGCCATATGGTTGACATTTTTAACAAGATACTATGCTTAATATCATCTTGCTAAAGTAGGAAATTGGAAAGCTGTTCTCCCCCCCCACACCCGTAAATGGTCTCAGTTTATGAAATATATTTTCTACTTTTCCTTAAGGATTTGATCTCCATGGGTCAAATCCACATGCTTGACGCAGAGTTTATACAGAATCTCATTTGCTGATATGACACATGAAATATTTAGTAGGCATAAACTTTCTATACCATTTATGTGATAATTTATTTTTTGATAAGTATTTACATGATAATTGAGGCCAGGCAGAACATAAGGGTCTGTTATTCCTGAGTTTATGCTTTATCTTTTTTGTGCTCACAATGTGCTGAAAGCAAAGCATAAATGATTTGGGATGGCCTGGTTTGGATGATCTCAAAACTAATATTTGGATGGATATGTTTGTGTGAGAAACTCGCCTTGGATGATTTCCTATATTGAACTAATACTTAATTGAATATGACTACGATTCAATTTAAAATGATGCTAACTCATTTACCGGAAGGAACACACTATGCACAAATTTCTCTAATCCGTTAACCACTGACTGGGCTTAAGCAAACTAATGGTAGGAAGAGGGCTAGGAAAATGTGGCACAAGGCTATAGGTATTTGTGCAAGTATGCAATTTTTTATTTTTTGAATAAAAAAATTTAAGCATTATTATTTTTTGGATAAAAAAAATTTGAACACGTCCTATTTTGAGTATGAAAAAAGTTCGATTTCAGTTAAGTGGAAGGAAGATATGTGATTAAAGGGATGGGTTTTATGGGTTAAAAATTTGTGAGTTATGCAGTGGAGGTTAACATATACAGTAAGACGAAGAGAGAGAAGAAAAAGAGATAGGGGTAAAAGCTCGTATCTCACTAAGACGTCCTAGGTGTTTCATTATTTCTATACTTATTAATGGAAGCATTTTGTAAGTTGAGTGCAAACTTTGCATAGCCCTTCAAGTGAGTGTATCTAAAGGCCATTATTAAATGAAGAACCATGAGGCTCAGAATCAAGAATCAGAATGAAGAATTTGGGATTCATTTTTCAACAAGTATCGCCAAAAAATAAGCTCATTATCATGTGGAACCTTTGGTGAAAGCTGCATTTGGCAGCGCAAAATTTCATGAATGTCATTTTCCTCTAGGGAAGCCTATCTTGCCAAAACTAGAGATACAGAAGGAAACACGAATTGTGCATCTTAGTGATAGCTTGGGGCATTTTGGATCATTTATTTGAGTGGGGAAAAAAGATGGAGAATAATTTTAGGACCAAGTTCAAAATCGCTGGGCAAAAGCAAGAATAGGGAGGGCTTGTCTGGACTTTTTAACTGAGGTTTTTCTCTGCTCCGATGTATGCCTGACTTATGGCTTTTATATTGGCATTGCAGGCTGAAACCATGGAGGATTTATATGAGTGGAAGGCTGCACTTGAGAATGCCTTGGTGCAAGCACCAAGTGCTGCTCATGTGATGGGGCAAAACGGTATCTTCAGGAATGATCAGAATGATTCAGTTGATATTTCTTTGGACCAGTGTATGCTCTTATTGTTGTCATGTTTTACATCTATTGTTAATTTGTTTAAATTGAAAGAAAAAAAAAATAGCTTCTGGATGAGAGTTATCAAAATCTACTTGCTACCTTTGCTTCCGTTGAGTCCAGTCGTCTATGTGGTCTCAAATGCTTAGGTTGAGAATTTGCTATTTGACCACATGATAAGAAGAACTAAATAGAGGAAAGATCTGGTTTAAACATATGGTTTCAAGTTGAAAATCCTTGGGCAGCAGATTAGATCTGCTGTAACTACTATTACAGAAAATACCTAACTTCTATAGTATGTTATTGATTCTTTCAGTTTTTTCTCATCCTATTAGTTCTTTATTTGATCCTGCTTTGACCTTGTCTTGGTAGTGTTTATCTATGATTGATTTATTGAGCATGAGGTTCTCAAAAACATTTTATGTCTGTATCTGGGACATTACTTCTTGCATGGACAGGGCATACCTTTTGAACTTGAAACTTGGATATGTTGCTTGCTTCTCTTTGCTTATCAGTTTCTTAACAGATTTGGTAGTTTCTTTATTTCTTTTTAGTGAAGGATAGACAACCTGCCAAATCTACAGTTATTGGAAGGCCAGTTTTGCTTGCTTTGGAAGATGTTGATGGAGCTCCATCATTTTTGGAAAAAGCCCTTAGGTTTATAGAAGAGTATGGTGGGTCTTACTTTTTTTGTAATTGTTTAAGATCTTATTTTATTGGTACTTTAAAATGTGAATTCAGTGAAGTGAATTACTTTCTAGTGAATGTTCTATCTTCTGAATACTATAAATTGTGTTCTTGATTCTTCTAGTAGGTTTTTTTTTTCTTTTTAAAGTCTTGTGTTGGAGAGAATTTGTAGCGTGCATGCATTATCAGAGGCACCTTAATTGGTGAGTTTTTTGGTGCCCCAGTGCTTATGGATATGCTGGTTGCTGATTTTAGCACTTGGGAAGAGTGTGATCAATTGGAAGCTTTCACCATTCATTCCATACCTACCCACCTCCTTGACCCTAGTTTTGTATTCAAATTCCCGTGATGTTCTTACCCCCCTTTCTGTTTGTAGATTGTAGTTTTATCCAAAAAAAATCTGATTTTAATACTTAATGTTGTAGTCTATAATGTATATTCTTGCGATGTAGGATAGTTATTAGTTATTCCAAATCTACTTATTCCTAATGGATGATGGAATACTATGATAAAAGAGGGAATAATTAT
This sequence comes from Cyclocarya paliurus, assembly GCA_029856935.1. Classification (NCBI taxonomy): domain Eukaryota; kingdom Viridiplantae; phylum Streptophyta; class Magnoliopsida; order Fagales; family Juglandaceae; genus Cyclocarya; species Cyclocarya paliurus. Next base: position 5,668,362 of record CM056953.1, read on the forward strand.
ATGGATGCAACGTGTGAATATTCTCATTTGTTTCCTGGCAGTATATTGATAAGCATTTCATGTTGGGATTTTATGAAACACAAATTTGCCTCGTTTGTTTTCACAACCATTCTCATCTCATCTCATCTAATCATTACAACTTTTCCGAATTCCCACACAAAATAAAATAAACAATTTAACTTTTTCAAATTCTAAAACAAAAATAAAATTAAAAAAAATATATTTTCTAACAATATTTTATTCAACTTTCAGCTTTTATCTCAACTCATCTCATCTCATCTCATTTGTGAAAACAAACAAGGCCTTAGACGTCAAAATTTCAAACACCATTCACTTAATTAAGTTACCATAGTGATCTCAGGAGAAATTGGGTAGGAAACAAATATAGATTAGTTTCAAAGGCCTATTGCAGCCTGATTGGTGGACTATGGCGTCATTGATACATTTTCTAATATTACATTATATACTAGAGCCTGTTTCTGTGTTCTTGTTTCACTACATTAGTGTATTTAGCTTGTAAATAATTTATTGTCTTTGTTTACCTATCGGCATCTTTGTGCAGGAATCGTGCATATATGATTTAATTTTAGAAGGGTAGAGTAATTTATTTTCCACATTGAGCCAGCAATGGCCTGCAACATCTAATAAGTATTGCAGCATATTATATTTTCACGTGCTACATTTAGTGTCACTAGTTTCTTAAAGATCTTTTGGGTCTTTTGTTAATTTAGCACCTGTAAGTCTGCAGGACCTTTCTTTAGACATATATGTTTGTTTGTTACTTTGTTTATATGAATCTTATCAAAGAAATATCAGGAGTCAAAGTAGAAGGGATCTTGCGTCAAGCTGCGTACGTTGATGATGTTGAACATCGAGTTTGGGAATATGAACAAGGTGGGTTTGTCACATATAAGTGTTCTTGACTCACTTTTGCCATACGTTCACGACTAATACAAACAAGTAGAATGTGATTTTTGGTCAACATGTCTTGTGGACAAAGTTTTCTTCCAAACTGGGTTGGAGGAAAGGAATTTCCTCCAACCCAGTCTACTAAATTATTATGTGTACTTTTGAGCCTGTGAGAGGCACCTGTTTTTTTTAATAGAATTAATGGCGTTGGTCCACGATTAAATCCTTCTCCTTACATTTGAATATCCCTCTCCCAGTTAATATAACACTGTAAATCCTATTGAAAATATGTCTCACATTTTCAAAAGACAGAAGATAATTTCAGAGGTTTGGAGGAAATCTTTGTTCACGTCTTACATGCAAGGTATTTTCGATTTCAGATTATGAGTACTTGCTTTTCTAATGGGATGCATAATGCACATGCCATGCTGGTGAACTGGCAATTGTCTACCCAAGCAATGTTGGAATATAATTATAGTAACTAAGGATCTCTGTCCCATTCTCACCAAAAAGCACCAATTCTGGTCATCAATGGGTTGATGCAGCCCTCCCAACCATTTGCCTGAGAGCCATAGCCTCACTAGTGGTGAATCTTGCCAAGAAGTAATCACTATTAACAGCTCTGACTGAATTTTTTTGGATTCTAAAACAAAGTCCAAATTGACCCTCCCAGTCCTCAATATCCTACCTTAGTTTTTTTCAGGGGATCCCATACCTGAATCTAGTAGTTCTCACTGAAAACATCAAGTTTACAGATTCAACTCAATGCGTCAACTCCTCTGCATCTTTACCACCGCCACTTTACTCCCTTCACCCTACCTCCTACCAGATCTCTTTAACCGCCATCATCTCCTAAACATGGGCCTGTTCAGATTAAATGTTGAGACTTTTGTGGGGAATTTATGGAGGTGAATGTGTCTTGAAATTTAGTGCTTATGGCCCTTTGTGTGTAGAGATCTTGACTTCTGAAATATGTTGCTCATGGTAATGGTTGGAGTGTGGATCTGTTTTGGTACTGCTGCATCATGGGGGTATTGGTATTGCCACAATCTATTTTGGGGGTAGGGGAGGAGTTCAAGAAGCCCTTAGTTTTAGGTGCTTTTGAATTTCTGGGTTTTTAAATTAATTGTTTAAGTGAAACAAAAACATGTAGCTTGATTTTCAAGGTTTCAACCAAACAACTGAGAATAATTTTTTTCCTTGAAGAATTGTCTATTTACATTGCAACAACTGAAGCCAACCTTTCTATTTTTTTTTTAAATTTATGCTTATTGAAAATGATCACTTCAATGAATATAAGGACAATTTTATTAAAAACAAAAACTGAAATTGTTATGAAAAATAAAAAAGAGAAAAAAATAGTAAAATAGTAAAATAAAAATCCTCTTTGCCTCCAGAGTACAATTTAGGAAACCAAAGCTGCATGGTAGTTTTGCATTAGAGATTCTTTTTGTCTTTTTGGTTCAATGTTATTTCATCTACGAATGGTTTATTGCTTTAATTTAGGAAAAAATGAGTTTTCACCAGAGGAGGATCCACATGTCGTTGCCGATTGTGTCAAGGTATCTCTTTATAGTCATTGCAGGATTTGTTCGTGTAGGGCACAGCACACATTAGAAGCTAAACTATTTTTATTTATTGTCTTCCATGCACTTATCCAGTATGTCCTCCGGGAGTTGCCATCATCTCCAGTTCCCGCATCTTGCTGCACTGCACTATTAGAAGCATTTCGTAAGTCTGTTAAATTGTTTGAGTAATATCCTTTTTTTTCGCTTTGTTATAATTCATAATAAATATTGTGCTAAAGCATCAGGGAAAAGATTATTTGAAAATGAATTTAGTGCATAATTAAATCATGAGCATAAAAAAGGGGAGGTGGTGAGGACAGCTCCCCTCTTGACAGTACAATTTTAACTAAGCATTTAGGAGAATTTCTTCCTTTCTTATCACTTTAGGGGCACATAGTCCGTGTTGCTTTAAAAAGAAGAGTTTGAAAATGGGATGAGAAACTATCTGGTGTGCAGAATCTGCTTATTTAAACAACATTGTGTTTGTTATCCAGGAAAGTTTCATGCAACATTGTATTTAAACAAATGAGATGAGAAATTATCCAGGAAAGTTCCATGCAACATTGTGTTTGTCAAATTACATTTGGGTGTTCTACCATGTGTTTGGTATTATCATTAAACTCATGTTTTTTCTTACATTTAATCTTTGGACTACTTTACAATGAGTAGGAACTGATCGTGGTGTTAGAGTCAATGCTATGCGTGGAGCAATATGTGAAACATTTCCAGAGCCTAATCGCCGCTTATTGCAGAGGTTGTTGCTACATTACTTTTATTGTTATTTCTATATTATTCATAATTATATTAAGGTATCCTTGTCTATATTTTATTAGACAGGTCTCATTTGGTATTCATAATTTAAATATTCTATATAGGTATATGTTTCTTGTTTCTAAACAGAAAGGCTTGTTTTTTTCTTAATCAAAAGTTAATCTGTCTTTTGCAGTTTCAATGTTCATTGTGATTAGGATTCTTTAGAAATTCGCACACACACACACACACAATTATGCAGACATGCACACTGTCACATATTGATATAATTTTATTTGTCACCTTTTCCTCTTCTTTTCTCTTTCCTCCATTCGACAACCATGCACTCAATAGCTTTACCTTTTGCATTTTTTGGCACATAGTTGCATTTTCTATATTTTGATTTGTTTATTTTGCACCCATTCAGAGTTCTTGTGATGATGCTAACTGTGGCTTCTCACAAAGCTGAGAATCGAATGAGCACTTCAGCTGTTGCTGCTTGCATGGCACCCTTACTTCTGCGTCCCCTTTTGGCTGGAGACTGTGAAATCCAAAATGATTTTGATGTTGGCGGTGATGGTTCTGTGCAACTTCTGCAAGCAGCTGCTGCAGCTAACCATGCTCAAGCCATTGTTATAACTCTATTAGAGGAGTATGATAACATATTTAGGGTAATTTCTAGCATCTTACTCATTAGCAATTGCCTCTATCGTTTTCTATAGTTACTTTCTCAGAGACTTGACACACCTACCCACCCACTCATATCTTGTGCTAGTAATGCCATTTGGATTTTCTTTCATTATCAGTTTTTGGCTTATGAATTGTCCTAATGATCTATGAATTCCATCGACGCTCTTTTTCTTGCTTATAGTCCTTTTAAATGTTATTTGAGATTGTTAAAAAATCCATATGAACTCTTTGAAAAAAAAAGATCAGTGGAAAAGGATAACCTGTTACCAAACACATCAACTTTGATAGAAATCTTTAATTTTTCTCTTCTTTTTCCCATTTTTAAACTAGTTTGGATATGCCACCAATGAAGGTGAACTTTCTTCTCCTCTTTTAGAACTGCAAAGTATGAATCTTCTTTTGTTCTTTCTTCGTACTTTTAACCTGACAAAGTTTGATCCCAGTACTAGCAAATAGGGGAAGAGCTATGACTTTTTCTTTTGGGGAGACAGACTGATGGAACAAGACACTCACCTTCTACGATATTCATCCTCATGAAAATGGCCAAACGCGAAAGATTCATTAACAAAAGTCATCATATGGAACACATGTACACTGCTTATTATTTGCTAGAAACCAACTTGACAAAAAAAATGATAAATAAAAGAAATTCCTTGACAATGATCATTAATTATATGCACCTATGTATGAGACTATAAATGTCATGGAATTATCTAACTTGTTTGATTTAAAAATTTAAGCTCTTATTAAAAAAAGAAAAAAGAAAAAGAGAGATGGGAGAAATATAAAATAATCAAGAGACCACAATAGTAAAGCTCCATAAGACAAAATATATTTGATATTCTTAAAAGTTCTAATTTTGTTTGGGCAAAAAGGTTCATTTGACTTCAGTTCTTTCTTTCAGCTGTCTCTTCTCTTGCTCATCTTTCTTCTTATCTTTGATTTTGGGAAATTTTTTCTTCTTATTTTGTATATTTATTTATTTTGCCTGTGAAAACTGAAAAACTTTTGGAGGGGTCTCTTAGGTTATGTTTGGGGCAAAGATGAGATTTCTCATCTCTATCTCTATCTCATATCATCATTACAACTTTTTCAAATTTTCATATAAAATATAATAAACAATTCAACTTTTTCAAATCCCAATACAACTTTTTCAAATTTCAATATTTTAAATTAATATTTTAAACTTTTATCTTAACACTATTCACAAAATTTTTAAAAATTTTCATCTTATCTCACTTACCAAGCATAACCTTAAGAAAGTGTTACAAGTGCAAAGCCTAAAATGTTTTGCTTAGGGAAAAAAAAGCCGTGAATTTTTTGGTCCCCCGGGGGGGTGGGGTCTGCTGAAAAGTGACAAAAAAAGTCTACTTTCAGATTTTTTGGGGAGCCTTGCCTTGCTCGGTTCCCCCTAGCTCCAACCCTGCTAGTATAAGTTCCAAATGGCATTTTGCAGTGCAATAAAATAGGTAGTGTAAGGCCAGATTGGCTGTCTCAAATCAGATTGCAACCTCATTGGGAATTCATTTTTATTTTTTCTTTGTGCTTTTAAGCTCCATGAATTAGTAGTGTGTGTGCAGGAAGAGTCCATGTCTCCTGAAATATACAGTGACTCAGAAGAGAGTGGAAGTCGGAGTGAAGAGGCAACTGATGACGATGAGTCCTATGGAGATGATGAACATGGTGATGCAACACAGGAGTCTGGTGTGGATGATGATCTTGAAAATGTCTCAAATGAATCCTGCAGCGAGAGTGGTGACTCTGAAGACGATTATTTCTGTGATGCTAAGGCTTGCCTCTATACTTTCTTGCATGAGCATCTACATATATTTGTACACTGTGATGATAGTAAAGCTATAATCTATTCCTCTGCGTTCTAAGTGCCAGGACCTGAGAATGAATATTTGGTGCTTTGTACTTCTAGGTTGGATTAAATGGTGCTTTTGCATTTCTACATATATGCAACCTTTGAGCTGATGTCTTATACTACATGTTTCGATTGTGTTTCCCATTTCTGGTTCCTTTGGAACACCTGTTACTGCTTACTGTATTATCAGTTCTCATGTCTTGAAGTTCTCCCTTGAAGTTGTGTCCAAACCTTGGGATTGAATTCATACTATAACAGATACTCATCCTTTTCTAGAGTCTAGATTCTTTCATCCAGAGTTTCTTAATCATAATTCCTGCCATTTTATAGATCAATAATGGTTCTATTTTGGAAATTTCAGTGTCAGTGTGCATCCAGGAAATAAATCCCCCGGTGCAGATTTCTCTTTTTCCTTATAGACTTCTTTACATTCTTTTTTTTTTTATATATATGAATGTCCACAATTTTAGCACAAAGTTTAAACCTTCTTTGAGGAACTTATTTTCATTATTTGAAACAAACCTTTGTGCTAGTTACGTCACATAACCTCATTGCTAATCTTACTTCTTTCTAAACCAAAAAAAAAACTTGCATCTGTCTTGCTTATTCATTCAAGTTTATGATTACTTCTCCTTACATAAATTATTGTCCTTCCAATTTCTAGTCATGTATCCATGTGCTGTCATATTATATGGTTCATCTGGTTATGTTCTAGACAAATCTTATTTTGATTGATATTTTTGTTTTCCATGGAGAAAGGCTTATCTATTTGTACTAACTAAGGTGCTGGGTTCTGATGGCTTGAAGTTATACTGACCAGTTCAAAACTGCAGGATTATGGTGCTTCAGATTCGGGCTCCAAGTCCCCTGAAGCAGGTGGTGTTTCTGGAGCCAGTCAGAAGTTGTCATCAACTTCATTTGAAGCTTCACTGCCTCAACATTTTGTTCCCAAAATCGGGAATCATTTGAACCAAAGCAATAATAGTTCAAAAATGCAGGCTATTGAGTCTGCTGAATTACTAGGAGATGTTTCTAAAGAACCAATTTTGGTTCCTCCCCGTACTTGTCCTGTTCCAACATCATGCTTTAAAGTACCTACAGCCATATCTAATGTGCCTGCACATTGTGCTAGGCGTCAATCAATGTGGAGACGTACCTCTGTGAGTATATGTTTTATGAACTCATGACGTGCGAACTAGCTCTAGGTCATATTTTCTTAACCATGTTTCTCTATTTACATTTTTTAAAATTTATTAAGTATAGCTTTTCAAAGAGGCTTTGAATCTCGACATTCATTAATTATGAATTGCTCAGCATTTTGCCTATGTTCCAAACCTGGTAGTTGCTGTAATTGAGTGTTTTTATTATTTTCTTCTTCCTTTTTTCATGCAGGGAAGGAAGAACCTTTCCATGGAGTCCATTGATTATTCTGTAGAAGATGAGTAAGTGATGCATCTATCATCTGTGTACAGAAATTTTTTCTTATGTGAATTTTCATAATATATTTCTATAGTGCTTCTTTAATTGTATCTAGTATCATTGGTGCCTTGTACTACAACACTTTAATTGCAGGTGAAGTCAAATTGTTTTTAGCACTTATTTGTACAAGAGAGACATTTGTTTGAGATACTATTCTTGGCAGGTTAAATACAAGGTCTTTAATTAGTGTGCCTGCACATGTGCAAATGCACGTGTGTTGCGTGTGTGCGTGAGAGAGAGAGAGAGAGAGCGATACTAGGTATAGTCCTCCCCCATCTCATACGAATGCACAAGGACCCACATGTTAGACCAAGTTCAATGTGGGGGTAAGTGTGCTCATAGTGTCTAAAAATTACGCGAATGAAAGAGAGAAGTATTTAAACTTCTTAATGATGAGGTTAAGGAAGAAAGATAATTCTCTTCTTCGGATTAGCATAGAACTCTCTTCTTATAGGTTTCCTCTGAAAGCTTTTCTCTCTCTTTCTTCCTCAAACTTATGATTAACATGCTATCAGATCACTGATCCTAGGTTAGTGTTGTTATATTTTTATTTTCTTCTTCTATCCACTCTTAAACAGAAGTAAAATATTCTATGATAGCATTGTGAATTAAGGCCTCCCAATAGGATCATAAAACCAAATCAATATTGAGAAAATGAGGTTTTCCAAATGATTTTTTCTTTCTTTTTTAGGAAGTAGAAAAGGAAAGATAACTACCATGTTTCTTAGAGAATCAACATATATCGAATGTGTCTTGGTATCAAAGGCACAATATATTTTACTTGTATGCTTGTTGCTCCAGAGATGAAACAAATGGAAATGAAAAAGATTTAAAATCCTGAACTATAAATCTAAGCTTGTGGCCATTGCCTTTGGCATTAGGATTAAGTGCTTATGACCTATATTTTTTAATTTGAATCATTAACTGGAATTCTTTATTCAATATAGGAACTTGGTTTCTTCTGTTGTGTTTTTTTTCAGTCATGGTGGCTCAATCTCCAACTGTTCAACACATCTAATTTCCCTTTTCTGTTTGTGTAGAGTTGAAATCCAGAGGCTTGAAGCCTCTAAAGATGAATTGCAAAACAGAATTGCAGAAGAGGTAGAGACTTCAAAATTTCCCCTTTTAAGGTATCATTCTATGAAATGTATGGGGAGTTATCATGCAAATCAAATTTTCTCTTTGCAGGCTAAAGGAAACGCAGTTCTGCAAGCAAGTCTGGAAAGAAGAAAGAAGGCCTTGCACGAGCGTCGTCTAGCTCTAGAGCAAGATGTACGTTCAATATTAGAGATACTTTAGTTTCTTTTCCTTCTTTATGTTTTTTTCCTAGAAGAACTTACATGCGATCTAAATGTTCTGAATGCATTTTTTTCTTTTTCATTTTGCTCTTTCTGCCTGTTGGTTTTAATTGAATATCATTACATAACTAGATGGTCCCAATAAATTATTTGGTAGCTACCGATCTTGATGCAGAAGGCCTAATTGTGACAGTGTTAATTGTACCTTTAGGTTGCAAGACTTCAGGAACTGTTGCAAAAGGAAAGAGACCTGAGGGCAACTCTTGAAGCCGGAACTCAGACTTATCACGGGCATTTACCTGGTTTAGCCACCATTGATGAAAAGGTTTGTCTACCTCACATCCAACTGGTATGCTATAAATAGTTTTGATCAATTTTTTAACTTGCACTTCTGCCAAAGTCGAAGGCAGAGCTTGAGGAAATTGCTCAAGCAGAGGCAGATATTAATAATTTGAAGCAGCATGTTGATGACCTTGAAGCACAGCTTAATCAACAGCGTGAACAAAACTATGGTTCTATGCATGCTTTGTACAATCAACCCCAACAAACTCCAAATCATCAAGCAAAACTGTAAGATTTTCTTTTACATAATGGTTGAATCTCTTTTTGTGTTGCCTACTGCTTGATGGTTGTTAAATAATGTTACCAAATTTTTTGTGACACATTCAATACTTAGAAAATTATGTGACTTTACACTAGAATTTTGTTTTAACAGTTTACGCACCCACGTCTTCCCAGAAACTTTTGTTTGTGAGGGGGAGGATCATGGACTCATGATCAATCTTTATCCCATAGATGTATACCCAATATGGATTAGATCGCAGACCTCTGGATCTAAAAAGAGGGAAGACATGACCAACCTACAAGACACCGTAATGAATGATATGATTAATATGTATGGTGCCCTTATTAATGTATGGATCATTATACACCAAGTGATGATATACAGTCTTTACATGAGGAAAATGATTTCTGCAGATTAATATCAAGCTTATTTTTTGTTTAGATGAAAACCATATAAAAGCTATAAGAACATAACGTGTTAATATTTTGTAATGAATAAGCATTTACAGTACAAGTTTGGGCAAAGTACTATTTCTGGGGAAATTTCATTTTGCACCTTTGAACTACCACCAATTTTTCGAAGTGCACCCCAAATTAACAAAAACCTCAATTTGCACCTAAACTACCACAGTTTTTAATTTGCACCCTGCATGTTCTAAAATGTCATTGCTTAAAACTTAAAAAGTAATTTTAATTTTAATTTTTTTAAATTAGTATTTATCTTTTTTTATCACTAATATTTATTTTTGTTATTTATTATTATTGTTTTCTTGTTATTTTTTATTTATTTATTTTATTTTTTAATATTTTAATTTTTGTAATGGGGGCATTTTAGACAATTTACTCGAAAAATCTAGTGTTCACTGTGCAGTGCAAATTTTTTTAAAAATGTGGTGGTAATTTGTTCAAGGCCTGTGAACGCTTTGAAGAAGATAAAATGGGTGAAGTGTAGTTAGCCTTTGGTAATGTGCTTTTTTTTTATAATTCCTCATTATTTTTATTCATTTAAAATTTGGTACAGAAAAAATAAACAGAAGGATACTGATGGCGCACCAACTGTACTTGTTGAAGGGTCAAGAAATAAGGTAAATCAATATAGCATTTGAGATAATTCCTTGAGAAATAGTCTCAGTTTCATATATTTAAATAAATCAGGTCAATGATAGAATCTGAGTTATAGATGGATTTGACTAATGAAGAATCTACAAATTTCTCTCTTATATTCAATCGCCTAACAAATAATGTTCATGTGAGTATAATGAGATCCATTTACAGTCTTACAAAAGATTTTACCAGTAGGCTCCTCTTAGAAGATCAAGCGTCACTCTAGGACCCAATGAATATGAATTTCATCTTTTGATGATCCTGGCTGGCTTGTTCGTCATCCGATTTTGCTGGACTGGATTAGTGTTAAAGAATCATTTTCTTTTTTGAGGAGTTGTTCTTGCAAATGTATCCCCAAGTACTTTTTTTCATTTGTGAAGGGATGGCTTGTTAGGTTTGGCACAAATATCAGTGAACAGATGACAAGGCTCCTGTAGTGAAAAGTTAATAGATTTAAAATATACTTTAGAGTTTTTATAACAATACCACCATTATAAGAAATACTTTATTTGAGCTCACCCATTTATTTTCAGATTATTTATCAACTTCAGCTTTGACAGATTGCTTTTTCCTAGAACTACCTTATATATATATATGGGGTTTGAACTTTGAGATTTCAGTTGTCCTTGTCACTCGTTAGAGATGAAAAATAAAAGAAGCTTTGATATGTCAGTGGATTGTCTATTTTGGAAAACTTGGTAATTTTTTTTGAAGGTCGAGGTGAGGCCAGGGTTTGCCATTTTGTTGGGATGCCATAACCAGTGCAGAGTAAGGAACGATGGAGCATAGCACCTCAGTGACTCTCCTCATTTTAAACATAAGCTAACACCTTCTCAAGAGAGGAAAGAGGCTCTTTTTACTAAATCCGAACTTGAACATGAATCATACTCTGAGTTTAAGCCAGCAAGGAATTGATAGATGTTTGCCTTTTCCATTATTTTTTGGAGTCTCACTACATCTGCTCCATAATTAGTCTGACAGATTTGCTAGCAGTTTAATTTCTGCCACAAACCACGAAGTCCATGTATGTCAGTTGCCACAAATAATTCACCCAGGTTTTCCATAATTTTGGCATTCAGTTCACATACCTTTGCTACGTTCCCTACTTTTGACCAAGTATGAGCTGATCCCAAATCTCCTTTGATGATGGTGATGGATAGTCATGGTATTTTAAGGACATTAGGATAATTTATTCCAAGTTATTAATAATAATGACAATATGACTGACTTATGTTGTTCTGTTGCTGTGGTGGTTGTTGTTGTGATGTGATGCTGATGCTGATGCTGATGCTGATGCTAACTTCTTTAGAAAATGTGCATGGAGCATTATTACATGCATGATAGCTTTCGATATTATATGGAATACGAGCTGCGTAAATTTCTACTCAGACTCATGAGAGTCTAACTGTTTATGCTTTTCAATTGCCAAACTGGTTTGTCAGCTTCATATTCTGTTCTACAGGACAAGACTTGATGTACTGATGATATTACTTTTTACCTATGTGCACAGCAGGAATCAAATCCAACAACTGCTGCACTCTCCAAGCTGACAATGAGGCTTAACTTTCTGAAGGAACGGCGTAGCCAGATAGCAAATGAACTCCATGTTATGGATAAAGGCCAAGGATCAGGTCAACTTGTCCAAAACCTGGACAAGAATCAAGGATTTGAAGTTCAATCTGTCCAAAATCCAGACATAGGTGAAGGATTGGAGTATTGTACATTACCTGCCAACCCTCACAGAAAGGCGGGAACTGAAGGACAATCAATTCAGAAAGGTTCAGAAAATCAGAAGGCCAATCTTTTCTTCCACCCAAGGACAAATTCTAGATGATACCAGGTCTTATACATACCATCACTCGGTGATTGTTTTGTGCATTTAATGTTGCTTTTGTAGTCAACAATCTGATTCATGGAAGTTGTTGGATAGAATTGACGCAAGGTTGAGTTTGATACCAATATCAAGCTCGAGTCTCTACACCCCCAAGCCTAATGATGTACAGATCATCCACTTCCATGACGTAAGCTTATATGTAATCATGATTCCTGATTTTTGCTGGATCAAAGACAAAGCATGGGTTTTCTTTTTAATGAATCACATCTGTAATCTTGTTGTATCGGTAAATTGAATATCTAATCTTATTGGAGTTGCTTGGTGTAAATGGGCTAAACATGGGGGAGAAAATCATAGGTTCAAGCCTCCCATTTTGAAGGGGTTTTCTTTTCATTGGATGGGGGGATGGATTGATTAAGTTAACAAGGACTTGTGTGTATGGTGAGGTGGTGTATTTAACTGTAAATATGATTTGCATTTTCTTTCTTTTTCTTCTCTACAATAAAATTAATGATTTGAAAATGCCATCCTAAACTGTATGGACTGAATCGATATTTATTTATGCATATGTTGAAAACCAATATTAAGTAAAGCAAACACGGCCTTTTGGCCCTTTGGGTCCTAAATTTGGGTTTTAAGTTCAATCTGATTTCAGGTGAAGTTCCTTTTTTCTTATTATTTTTTTTTCTTTTCCTTCTAAGTCTGAGAAAGAAATGATATTTGCAGTTATAGAGTGTACTAGTAAATCTGAAATCTACATAAAAGATTTGTTTTTTAAGACCATCTAGCAGTAGCATTGCTCTTTTATAATTATGGTCATTATAATTTCCACACGTTGGGTCCTCCCCAAAGTATCCGGTCAATGAGTGAATTCCTCTGCTAGGAAAAAAATATATTAAAAAACAACATTCAACAAAAAGATATTCTATTTCATAGTATTCTGAAGTCCTCGACAAGAAAAATTATTAGAATAATATTGAGTGACCAAAATTGCAAATCAGCATCTTCGTCCTCAACCTATAGATGTCTTTAAGAATCTTCTTGACTTGCTCAAGGGTAATAGACGGTACAACAGTGAAAGGTCCCTGCCTAGAAGTAGAAACAGTTGGTATAAATCCTTTGTACAGAGCCATGGCCCCTCAGCCCTTGTAGTCTTTAGAGTGTAGTCAAGGGCCCCACTGTAAGGTGGGGTTCCCCTGGCTCCACCTTCATGTTCATCACTTGAGTTTTGATCAGGCCCACAGAATTCAACGCCACCATTGCAACAAACCCTGTTGTGAAACTAGGAGTCATGTGGGTTTTGAGCCCATATTTCATCAATTGCCTCTCCAAGATCATCTCCTTGAACCAGTCGTATGACGCCAGTTGCGACACAGCCACTATCATGGCGCAGTCCATGGTTATGGTCGAGCTGCGCCATAGGCTGGCCACGCCCTCCTGCCTCGACATGCATATGATCGTGTCCACCATGCCAGCATAGTTGTGTCTTTGAGCCACTAGAAGCTACCCATCGGCTTGCATTCGAACCATGGCCATGTCCACTAGGTTCCCAACAATAGTGTCAACATTGTCAACAATCAAACTAGCTTTGCACGCCAATGGAAAGGGATCAACCCACATGTGTTTGAGAACATCGTACATGCCCATGTGAGTGGTGGAATAGAGTGTTTGACAGAGTACAGTGGCAAAGACCCCAGAAAATAGGGTGACAATGCCTTTAATCTAGAAAATCCGTAGGCTGATGGAGATGGGTCCACCCAGGCGAAGCGCGAGGGGGGGGGGGTGGCTGTGGTGGCACCTACGATGGTTAAAGGATGGTGAAAAAGGAATGCCGGGTGGAGATTGTGGAATGACTATGTGTTTGGAGCCTGAACTTTCTCACCCTAAAGTTGCATGTGGACTTTGATAAGATCCAGAGGGTGAATGGAGTAGCCATCGACAATGGAAGCAATATCGCCTTTGATGAAACCCTTGAGATGCATCTCTTTTTGGACAATGGTACGAAGGTCATAATTCAATTACGAGATTCTCTACTCTTGGTGGTGGAGACCCAACCATGTAGAGAAACAGGGAGGAAGGGGAAAAGTATATTTGACTAAGACTAGTTGAGATTAGAGTTCATCTCACTAGAAACTAGGAGATGGGGATGGAGGCCGAAGGCAACAAATGAGGAGTGAGGGACGCAAAGTCTCTAAGACATTTACTTGCTTGGGTGAATTGACTGATGAAAAGAAAGTGTTTTTGTGGTTTGGAGGCTAGAGAAGCTAAGATTTATAGTAGTTTTTTCTAGGGTTTGGGGAGACCATAGAGTCGAATGAGAGGAAAATATAAGCATGGCCCAAGCTGGGTCTTGGAACTGAAGTATGACGCGTTGATGATAGGGTCCTTCTGGAAGGAGTGTCCACTTCAGTGGTCATGCAAAAGAAAGGACTTGAGTTTGATATTGAGGGCCATTGAAGCACAGCTCCAAGCCTGACAAGCTGTCTCATGTAAAAGGGATTCGGCCCAAAACTCAAATAAATGATTGATATAAGAATTCTATAATGAGATTTGGTCACTTAGAGCCTAACTACTCACCCGAAGGCCCATTTGGGTTTTTAGCCCTGTATTCCTTCCAAGCTTGTGCCACGTGTTGACCCAAAGAATCAACCCTCCCAATAACTGACAACCCTCCTAATAACTGACAACCCAAAGACTCAACTTGTCTAATGAATTGTTACTAAACCAAGATTAGAAAAGGTTCATTTTCTACTGTTTATAGCTCAATCTAAATTCTCAAGTCTAATGAATTGTTACTAAGCTGAGATGGTTTAAACTTCAAACTATTTTTACAACGTAAACATATCGAGTCTCTCCAAAAATTTTGAAAACAAAGAAAAAAAACATCTCTCTCTCTCTAGTCGAGCAATGCCCACCTAGAGACGTTGTACGTACACATTGTGACAAATGCATAGCGCTTTCATAAGAGAGTTCCACTCCATGCACTCGGATATGAAATCAAAGACATTCTACAAAATATAAATATCAAAACATCCATCAATGGCTATGGCCAAACCATTCCTCATGGAACCAATCATCGCCATTGTCGTTTATGTTTGATCCCCAACACCAATTTAGTACCTTCTTGTTAAAGTTGATCTCCCTTCTTTCTATATCTCTCTATCCCATCCATTCCTCTATCCCGATCAATCTCCTCAACCCTAAAAAAGACATTAAACAACACTTAAAAGCGAGATCGAGAAACTTCAAAACCACTCACTCCTAACTTTCCCTCCGTATATGTTTTTGTGATTGGTGGTGGTGTGAAATTTCTAAGCTTGATCCCAAATGTGTTGCTAACTTGATTAACGTTGGAGGTTTAGAAATGAAGGTGCAATGAGACAGTTGATGTTGTTGTGGTCTAGGGTGCAAAGTACATGTGTGGTCCTCATGGGTGGAAATCACACCGCTAGGTTTTGCACTCACTAAGTTCTTCTTCTTCGCTCTCCCCTATTTCTCCCACCTCTCTGGTACTCTACTAGCATCCACCATCTTCTTTTATTTATTTCTTTCCTTATTTTTGGCTTTCCTTACTATAATTTTTTTCCCACCCCTAGCCGCTTCTATAAATGCCCCATCACTAGCTCGAGCTTCTCACAACCACCATGGCCAAGCTAGTTTATGTATGTAGTTTGCTATAAATAAGAATTTGTGAATATGGGCATCAACATTGCTCGTGATTTCTAAACCAAACATTATAATAAATACAAGCACTTTCCTAGAGGTAGGCTTGG
Organism: Cyclocarya paliurus; assembly: GCA_029856935.1. NCBI lineage: Eukaryota > Viridiplantae > Streptophyta > Magnoliopsida > Fagales > Juglandaceae > Cyclocarya > Cyclocarya paliurus. The sequence goes on from CM056953.1 coordinate 5,684,198, forward strand.
ATTGTACCATTTTAACGCTCCATATTTGATAATCAGGTATCCTGACTCCTCCAAGGTTTTGAAGCTTCTCGTCTGCTCCATACTTTTAGCGTTGCTACTTGCTCGTTGTTTCTTTCCCATGGATAGGATCCGCCATTAGAGGATTCTCATCCTATTCGCCAACCACTATTCTGGATGCTAAAGTTGTTGCTGATCTGGTCAATCTTGAAGTTTTGCCATTGATCTTCCATGATTTGATGAATGAAGGCCTCCCCTAAAAGTGGGAGAGAAAGCTATTTTCCTAAGCAATGGGGAGGAGGAAACCATATACAGCTCGCTCCAGATTCTAAGGGAAATGAATTGGACCTCATCTTCGTAACGGATTGGAAGTGAGAGAACTCAATTTCGAGCAAAATGTTTGACTTTGCCTAGGCATCTAACTTCCTTACCACCGCAGATTTCATTGACCAAACTCTCAAGATTGACGACATTGTCACCATTGAACTCGGCGAAAATCCGTCGGTTCCATTCCCTAGATCGTCCAACTATAAAATTGTCTACCTCATGTGGTTGGACTCGACTGTCATCGCCATGAAGAAAACTAGTCTTGCTATTGCCAAGAAGGCGGCACTCAAGAACCTCAAAGAGGTGCTCCTTAAGCCATCACGAGTGGCTTCAGGCAAATCAAGCCACTATTTAAAACGAACCCGATGCCTTCCTGATTTAATGAGCGATAGCCTAGAGGGCTACCCATGACGTGTGTTCATAGACCTTGCACGAGAAGGAAGGTGACAACGAAACTAACTGGTTCAAGAGGCATTGCCCTACTAGGAATAAAGATTTCGAGATGTACAAGATAGAGATGATGATAGATGAGTCTTTAGGGAAGGAGGTAACATAGATCAGGATGTCGGGATGGTTGAAGAGAATGTGATGGAAGAGGAATACGTGGTGGTGAAGGCGGAGGCGGAGTCAATAGAGGAGATAGTGAAGAGCAAGGTGATAAAATTGGTGGCCGTGCTTTTCTTGGAATGCAAATCATAGGGGAATGAAGTTCATGGAGGCAAGATAGGGAATAATAACAATTAAAGGAGCCAAAGGGCTTATGGGGAATGCTTTGCATTGTACGGACGACTAAGGGATGAAGGTGTTACAGTGCACTATTGGTGGGGTTGACGATTGACAGGGATCAAGAGAACAAACATCTTCTGAGAATTAATTGATCATGTGTTTTGATGTGCAGTACTAAATGTTACAGATATGCATATATACGTTGTTGCTGAAATTTTGGTTGGATTCTTCTTAGTTTCCTTCAATTTCTTAGTTCGATCCCTAGCTTAGTTCTTGTTCATTGTTAGGGGAGTAGTCACGATCAAGAAGTTTTCCAATGTTCTTAATTACGTTTAATTGCTATGAAGTGCATGGTTGTTAATCCTATATATGGTTATGTATTGTTGTTGTGCATGCATGCATGTGTTTTGAATATGCTCGTGAATGAATTACAATACACAGGGTGATATACATGATGAACGTTTGGGAGGAAGAAGATGATCCATCTCATATCTTTATCGGAATTTGAATAAAGTGGATGGAAAGAACGCCGATAAATAAATTAAGTATTGCGCTCTACGATATTTATTGGCGAAATTCATAAAAGTTTTTTGAATAACATTAAATACTTAATAAATACTTTATGGTCACACCTTAATCACTTATTTAAAATCCAATGATGAACCTCTCCTTCCATCGTAAGGATACACAATCTATGAAATCTATATATGAAACCATTGGACTGTTCACCTCAGGACACCAATAGCTCTTGTAAAATACATTTTCTTTAAAATATAAAGAAAGGTGACCAAAAGTGCATTCCATTTGATCATCTATTTTATTTCTATTTTACATTCAGCTACAGTAAATCCTCTACATGTATAATTATTCATTCATCTAAATAATTTTTTATTATTTCTCTCTCATTTCATCCTCTTTCATTTTTATTTTATTTTCATTTTAACCGTTTTATCACTTTTGCATAGGCCCCACTCTCTTATCTCTCATCTATTCTCTAGCACTCTATTTATAGTCCCTTCGGCTTTTATGCATGCAGAAGTTTTGATATTATTAATAATAAATGTAGGTATTTCTTTTATTGATCATTTTACTCTTTTTTTTAAGTAATTTAAAATATTACATTATATATAAAGAAATATTGCAAATATCAAAATATATGATGTATTGAGAAATATTTAAAATATATGATGTGTAGAGAATATAATATTTGAAATAAATAAAAAAGATTAAAAAATATAATATTTAAATGATATAAAGAAAAAATAAATAAGTTGATGTATGACGTATTGTAAAAATCAATATGTAAAATAAAAAAAAAAATTTTGATAATATATTTTAAAAGATAAGATAAAGAAGTTATTGGGAGTGTTTTAAACTTACATTACCAAACTTCATATAAATCAAGGGCTTGGGCCGTCGTTTGCAAATTATTCCTAGGGAATTTGTCTGTCGAGTTTCAGGCCTCGGCTCCAGTTGCGCTGTCAGTTGGGTTGGGCCGAGTTTATCCATTGAATTAATTTATAAATAAAACATAACAAATAATCTTATAATAATTAAATATTATATAATAAAATGAATGATAATTAAAATAACGATGAATAGCATTACAATATCCAAAAAAAAAACTAGGTTACGTCGTTATTCGTAGACAAGTATGCAAAAGTCTCGGAATTGATATGATGAACATTCTCCATCGACAACATCAAGTCTTAGGTTGGATTTAGATAGACAGTTTGTTTTGAATAGTAATTGAATAAAATATTATTATAATATATTTTTTAATATTATTTTTATTTTAAGATTTAAAAAAATTATAATAATTAAGATGAGCCGAGATAATAGAATTTTGTATCCAAACTGAAAAACACTTGTAAGATTTTTCAAATTCAGCCCGTATTTCTTACTTTGGACGCAAATTAGAGGAAAATAAATGAACGAATGGTAAAGAAAAAGAAAGGAGCATTGTGGTCAAAAGTGGTCATGAAGGTCGCACACGCAAACAGTTATGTAAATTAAAATCAAACAACTACGCAGACGAGAATTGACAAAATGCAGAGAAAAATAAATCATGCAGCCACCGACCTTGACCCTCACAAGATCATCAAAATCTTCCTCGTGTTTTCATTAGCTAATGATGCTTTAGTCCAATCCTACAGTACTCATTTTTTGAGACATAAATTTCTCCAACAACATCATTACCCACCACTATAAACTAACAAGAAATTATAGGGACAACCGGCTTGCGTCCCCTTCACGGCACCTGCTGACTTCCACGTCAACTAATATTTAAAAATAAAACAAAAAAATAAAACGAAATAAAAGTATGCAGAAATCAAAGTCTCTATAGCTTGAAGAAGCTTGCAAGAGAGCGAAACCCAAAACTAGAAAAAACGAAAACTACTTGCAGTTGTGACAGAGATCGGCAAATCCACCGGATTGCAAAGGCCAACCTATCTTCCATTCATGCATGGAGGTTGCTCCGCATGAAGCATTCATGCAAATCTTTGGCCCCATTAACCCAAAATCGAAATATTCAAGCAGAGCAAGACACAAATTCAAATAAAAAACCTAATTGCACTTCACACAAAACATTAAAAATTTAGTGAAATAAATTATCATTAGCCACAGCAAGCACATGTACACAACTCTCTCCCTCACATACATCTACGCGCAACCGTTTTGAGATTCGACAGTGATTAAAGAAACACTAAAAAACACAAACAAAAATAATAAAAAAACACCATCACCAACCTCGTCTCAGTCCTCGAAGACCCCAAATCTAAAAGTGTTTGCATTCACAATAACAATGAATACAGAAACAAACCCATTTCTTATTCATCCTCATAAGACTATAATTTTTCAACCAATGACAGTAAATATAACTCTGCTAACAGTGAAGATGAAGAACTACAGGGTGAACTAGGTGGAGATCGATGGGAGAAAGGGGGAACGTAGGGGAATGACAAAAATGAAAGGATACGGCGTCGTGAAATGAATGGGAATGGGCAATAAATGCAACGACGTCGTTTTTGCTTGCCCCATGGGAGCCGATGCAGCAGCGGGGACGCAGAGCGATTATATATAGAATTTTTGTAAACTAAATAATCCATTTATTTTTTTCAAGCATCTATTTATTTAAGAAGACATTTTATTTTATTTTTATTTTATACGTTTTATGAGTACCCTAAAAGGTTTTTTTTATTATTATTAAAGCAAAAAAGAGAGAATTTTTTTTATTATTAAAGCGAAAAAGAGGGACAAAAAATGGGAGTGAGCTATCCTAATTAGTGAAATGATATATCAGGGGTGCAAATAAGTGTCACGCACTCATTTAAAAAAAAAAAAGGTTCAATTTGAATATTAAAATTATCTCAATCCATCTTATTTTATTACATCTCATCATTATAATTTTTATAAATTTTTATATAAAATATAATAAATAATTTATTTTTTTAAATCTAATATTAAAAAGATATCAAAAAATAAAAATAAAAATTTTTATAAAAAAATAAATTTTTAATAAATTTTTTTTTTTAAATGCATGATATTTATAGAATTCATAATTATATCTATCATTAATCGTCTTATTAGGCTTGTTCTCTCCCATCTAATGAAGTACGTACAGCTATTTACGACCGTCCGATCCCATATATAGACTTCCCCACTGACCCCACAATCTATCACATCAGGCAAGCACTTTCTAAGGAGGAGGAATGGAATCAATCCATGGAACCGGTTTAGCTCCCGGTTTGAACTGGGTTCGTCGCCAAGTTGGACCGAATATTTGATGACCGAAGAAATCACGCCTCCTCCAGAGTCCGGAGCATGAAAACAATAGCTCTTCCATTCCCCCACCATTAAAATTACAATATAAGTGTTTTAATAAAATAAAAATTAATAATATTGTTCAATAAAGAAGAATATTTTACATCAATTACTATTTATTCTTATATCACGTATTTATAATTTTTTCATAAAATATAAAAATATTTTTCATAAGATATAAGAATATTTTTCATAACATATATAGTGTGAGGTACTGAATAACAATTGATAATAATTTTTTTTTTAAATAATTAGTTTAGGCCTTGTTTGTTTTTAAAAATGAGATGAGATGAGATGAGATGAGTTGAAATTAAAATTAAAAAGTAAAATAAAGTATTATTAAAATATATTTTTTAATATTATTTTTGTTTTGAGATTTGAAAAAGTTGAATTGTTTATTTTATTTTGTATTGAAATTTGAAAAAGTTGTAATAATTAAGTGAAAAAAGATGAAATGAATTTGAAAAAAATTGAATTATTTATTTTATTTTATATTAAAATTTGAAAAAGTATAATAATAAAATTGAAATGAAATAAGATATTTTCTGAAAACAAACAAGGCCTTAGTTTACTTTTCAAGCCAGCATCCTAGTTGAATAGTAAAAATGTTTTATTTTATTTTATTATTATAATTTTTTAAAATTTTTATATAAAATATAATAAATAATTTAATTTTTCACAATTTAAAATAATAATAATATTAAAAATTAATATTTTAATAATATTTTAATGATCTAAAACGAGCTCTATCTCGTCACACAATCCAAACCGATCTAAATTCTCTCTGTCTTTCCCTTGTCCGATTTCCGAATCAACGGGCCGTTTCTCCTCACTCTCACTCTCACTTCCCTCGTCTGAAATTTCATTGTCCAAGAATTTGACACTGACATTCTCTCTCTTGCCTATACGTTTTAGTTTTCGAAATCCCCACCGTCTCCCGGCTCCGATCGGTTGATATCCTGCATGCTTAACCTCCGGCGCCATAGGCCACAACACAGCCGTGACCGGCGAATCTATATGTGAGGTGGCGGTTTTGGGGTTTCTTTGATTTGGTTTTTCTGGATGCGTGTTGGGTGTGGGGTAAATGCGTGATACCGGGTTTTTGTTAGGGTTTCCGAGCCTGGTGCTTGTTGCGTGCGTGCTTGCTCCGGTGATCGGGTTCGTAATTCGGCGAAAATGGCGGCTCGCCGTGGCGAGAACGGAGGAGATCAAGCGGTTGTTAGTACTGGCCGCCGAAGAGGCCGTAAGAGCCGAGCTCGAGGTGTCGTCCGGGTACGGTGTAGGTGCCCTTGCCGCATGTGAGGTTCCGATTTCGACGAGTTATCATCAGTGCGCCGTGTGTTATTCCCCTACCACTACCCGTTGTGCCCGATGCAAGGCCGTCCGATACTGGTACGAGTTTATTTCTCTTTGATGATCTTTTTGATTGGTATGGTAGTTTGGTTTCAGAATCGGTATTAATTGTTCAGTTTGGGGATAATTCTTCAGAATTGGTATAATTATCTCACACATTATCATGTTACTGTATGTCCTAAAACTTTAAGAGTAATTGTTGGTTATCTTATGGAATTGCATACTGGCCACGAATCCGCATTTGGACTATGAATGGCACATGTTAGGAAGAACAGGGAGGTGATCTTCTATGAGCTCCACGAGGCTGTGACAGAGAAACTCGTGCTCATTTCAATCACTGCTGAATATTATGGCTGCCGGTTTCAAAATTTTGACATCGTATGGAACGTACTCTTTGTGATTGGAAGAGTTCGGTACCTTGAACTCCAATGAGTATATCCTTCTATATAAATTGAAGGTTGGCACCTTTTTTTAAATAGATGGTATCGTGCCCGTGGAGAAAAGAACATCCAGTACATTCTAATTGCACTTTGTGATCTTTGCGACAACATCATATAGAACTATTGTTTCCCCTACCATGTATCATGTGTTGACTTAGTTATAAAAAAAGTGTAGACCACCTCGTTTTGGTCAAGTGAAGTTTTAATTGCTTGCCATTTTCTGTTTATGCACTCGAAATATGTTAAACTGGTATACTTCGAGTTAGTGACATAAGAATTTGAATTTTGTAGCTCCGGTAAATGCCAGATAATCCACTGGAGACAAGGTCACAAGGAGGGATGTTATCCTCCTGGCACCACTCAACAGATTATTGATGTGGGAAGCAAGGTGACAGTTCCAGATGACCATAAAACTAGTGGTAGCAGTTTTGAGACTGAAGGTAGGTTTTGCACAAATCCAAGCGAAAGATTTCCTGGGGAACCTGTTTATGCTATTCCTGGCTTGTCTCCTGATTCTCCATCTGAGAAGATTGATGATAAGAAATCTGAGTTCCTGCAAGATAGTAAAGGAACTAGTTCTGATTCTGAAACATCAAGTATGTCATTTTCAGGATTTTCTACTTCCACTACCAGTGGCGAAGTATCTGATGATGTTTCCGAGGGTGAGAGCACAGACTCAAATGAGTCCCAGGGATCAGATGTACATCTGTCTGTTAATAATCCCCTCAACATTCATGAGACCATTTCTAGTGTTAAGCACATAAATCAAAGCCAGGCATTGTCGCCGAAGTTTGCTAGTTTAGTCTATTCTGTAGATAGCCTTACCAAAGCTAATAAATTAAATCAGACCAAACCCAATCGTAGAGATGGAGAAAGTGGTTGTGCATCAACTAGTTCTTCGGGTTTGGGAAGTAGTTGCATGCTCAAGGATTCAATTGCTGAACCCCATACGGTGTCGGCTGGTTTCTGGGGGACAACTCTCGACTCCATTGGGTCCAAAATCGATACCCCTGATAATTATGTTTTGTCAAATTCTCATGGAGTTGGTGACAACAAATTATCCGACTCTGGGTCTGTCTTAAGTTTTTCATTCAGCTTGTCTGAAACAACACCTTTGCATGCACAAGATGCTAAGGTAAAAGGCATTGTATCAGATGATGCTTTTCCCTGTGCTTTGCGTATCGCTAAGTCTGTTCATGGGGCAGCATTGTCAGAAAATATTTGTGCTGATGTTCCAAACAAAAACTCTGCATCCCTGAATGAAGGGTCTAGCCATACGGATAATGATGCTAGCTGTGATTCACATTCGTTGAAGTGCATTAAAGTCGAATCTATGTCCTCTTCCTCTTCATATGTTCATCTATCTTCAAACGCTCTTCTAGATTCAATAAGTTCAGATGCTTCAAATGTCATTAACTTGCCATCCTCGAGCTCTGAAAGGTCGAAGCATGACACCGATGACCCTGAAAGTACTTCACATCTTTTGAAGTCCAGAGGAGTCGGATGTTTATCATCCAGTGCTTTTGATGTTCGTGTAGCCTCTAGTGCTCAGGGACATTCAGTTCCTGTGGATAAATCAGTAAAGGTTGATGGTGTTCAGGCTGGTGCTGCTATATCCTCTCACGTTAGGAGTGGCTTGAAAACATCTGTACAGGAGGTTGCTGACCAGTTCAGAGGATCTAAATTATCGAAACACTGCATGGTAGGCGATGGATGTGAGGTTTCTGCAAGATACACGGACAAGGTTTTACTTTAATTGTTGTGTTCTTTGTATCTATAAATTTTAATTTTCGAATAACTTAGATTTTTTTTTTTTTTTTGACTTTGTGTTTTGTTTTTTGCAGGGGATTTTTCCATACGAATTGTTTGTCAAGCTCTATAATTGGAATACAATAGAATTTCGTCCTTGTGGTCTTATAAATTGTGGGAACAGGTAATGTAAGTGGTTGCTGTTTATGGGAAGCTTGTACTCGAAATTTGCTCTGGCTCTATGCACAAATATTTTTGCATGCACACAGATGCCCTACTATTTGCTAGTGTCAGAAAACGTCTATCTCCTAGTGTCTGTCTTGCTAGTAAGCTGTCAACTGAGTCTCAACTTGCTAGATGGTTTATTTTTCTCTTGGTAAATATGTTCTGTCTATGCATAATATAGCTCCATCTTGTGTTGTGAGATCCTACTATTAGTGTAGAAGAGGTAGCTTCTTTCTCCATTTCTTATGTCCAGATGGACTAAAATTTTCAGATTTTGTTTTATTTTCTGCCTTTTCATTGTGTTGGTATCCTCTTTCTAAAGGAATGCTCTCATACTGCTATATCCCATTTTCCCCTTGCAGCTGTTATGCTAATGCTGTGCTCCAGTGCTTGGCATTTACACCTCCTTTGACTGCTTATTTTCTTCAAGGGCTTCATTCGAAAGCATGTATGTTTATGGTGACAGGCTCCATTATGAATTCATCAAGTGGTGACTATTTGTATAAATATCAAACGCAACATTTGTATTGGATCCAAATCTATTTATTTTTCATTTCTTATTTTCTATGTCAGGCGTAAAGAAAGAAGGGTGTTTCACCTGTGAGTTTGAAAGTTTAATATTGAAAGCAAGGGAGGGGAATTCTCCACTCTCTCCTATTGGGATACTTAAGAAACTTCAAAATATTGGCAATCAGCTTGGTAATGGGAGGGAAGAGGATGCCCATGAGTTTTTGAGGTGTGCTTTTAAATTTCTGGCCAAAGTAAATGATTTTATGCCTTTGCCATGTTTTTTATGGATCACTTTTAAAATTAACTGAAGATTTTAAATAACAGGTATGCTATTGATACAATGCAATCCGTTTGCCTTAAGGAAGCTGGGATAGATGCATCAGGCCCCTTGGAAGAAGAAACCACTCTAACAGGCCTCACATTTGGCGGTTACCTCCGTTCAAAGGTATTTGGTGGTCTTTATGATGATATATGTCCAACCATTGCACTTTATCCATCTTGCAGCTAGAATATTCAGAAGTGTTCGAAATCCGATCCTACTGGCATGCTGTGATAAGCTTTTTCCTCCGAAATATCAGTAATGTGATAAATGTGATACTGTTGCCTGTAGATAAAATGCACCAAGTGCCGAGGCAAGTCTGAGCGGCAGGAAAGGATGATGGATCTTACTGTGGGGATTGAAGGGGATATAGAAACCTTGGAAGAGGCCCTTCATCGATTTACAGATACTGAGATTTTGGACGGTGAAAACAAGTATCGATGTAGCAGGTTGGTTTGCATTACAGTTTTATGATTCTCTTGCTATCTTATTTTTGCTTTATGATTTTCAGATAATTCTTATTCTTAAACACAGTTAAATCATTTTATTGGTTAACCTCATGGCTTTTGCAGTTCAGTGGATATTAGATATTAACTTATTGTATTCTGTTTCTTGATCTCATGGCTATGAATTTTTGCGAAACGAAGTTCAGTTTAAGTGTGCTTAGAACTCACGTTCTACCCTTATAAGTAATTTAGTGTAAACCTTCTATTAAATCGTGCCATCTCAGCTGTTTGCTATGAAATAAATTTTCCTGATGATAGTACAACTTCACTACCACAAGGTCAATCTGTAGAGTCATAACTAATACCTCTATCGTTGTCTGTCCCAGATAGATCTGTTCAACCACATGTAAAAAATCTATATAGAAGTGGACGTAAATCGCAGAGTGTCATTGATTATTCCTGGATGATTATGTGCATTCCAGGGATCAGGTTCTATGTAGATGGGTTGGGAAAGCCCTATCGTAGGCTATGCTTATACCTTTGCTTCTATAGGACGAAGAAGTTTTGTTTTATTGCTTTTAATATATCAAACTATTCAACCTATTTTTTCCATATAATTGTTATTGTAGGAAAAGGTAGTTGGAAGGGGATCAGGTGTGCTGGTCTATGAAATTTATTCTCCAATTATAAAATTGCACAATTTGTAGCCTCTCGTATTAGCTTATTTGAAGCAGTATTATTTCTTACCTGCCCTTGGACGATGGCTCATCAATCTATCCTTTGGCATAATTAGTACTCCCGTACGAAATTCTCTATTTTCTTTGGAAAGAATGACTTTATAAGTGATGGTCACTTTTCGTAGTTATCTTTCTTCCTAAATAGGTGTTATCTCTTGTATACACCCTGTATACTTGGGCTATATGCCTATTCGTATTAATATATTATAATTGTTTACCTATCAAAAAAAAAAAAAACTTGGTAGTTATCTACTATCTTTGTTTTAATCAGATGCAAATCTTATGAGAGGGCCAAAAAGAAACTGACAATTACAGAAGCTCCAAATATCCTTACAATAGCATTGAAACGATTCCAGGTAATTCTTAGGGCACTTTCATCATTGATGGCATTTTGCTCATGGCGTTGCAAATTCATATTGTTTTATTTAATAATGATGCTTTTACAGTCAGGTAAATTTGGGAAGCTCAATAAGCCCATTCAATTTCCAGAGATACTGGACTTGGCACCCTTTATTAGTGGGACAAGTGATAAGTCACCTATATATAGGCTTTATGGAGTGGTGGTCCATATAGACGTCATGAATGCATCCTTTTCTGGTCATTATGTGTGCTATGTTAAGAATGTCCAAAACAAGTGGTTCAAGATTGATGACAGCTCTGTAAGTTCTCAAAATACCATTAACCTTCATATCTTTAGCAAGTTTCATACATGTTGCAGCATTAGAGGGTATCTTGTTTTGTTTTGCGCATTAGAGGGATCTTGAACAAAGAAATAGATTCCAGAAGCAAAATAAGAAGGTTTCCCTTGGGAATTTTAATAATTGGGTTCACTGATATTTAGGGCACCTTTACTGTTTCTCTTATCTGTAATTATTAGAAAAAATTGTTGCATTTGGTTGTGAGTGTGTCTGATTGCTGATTCATGAAGGATCTGTTTGGTGTTCTAGATCTGAGTAAAAAAGCGCAAGATTGACATATATAATGTTCTAACCTTCTGTTTTATCAATGTTGTATGCTACATATACATGGAATTCTATTTTGTGAAAAATTCCTGAATTTTGTACCAATCATGTTGACTGTGTAGGTAACGCCCGTGGAACTTGAAGGGGTCTTGACAAAAGGGGCATACATGCTTCTATATGCCAGGTAATAGATTTCAGGAACTGAATTCTTCTTCTTTTTATTTAAACTTAAGATTATTGTAGTCTTATTGAATTGACCAATGACTAATTCATCTGCCGTATAGATGCTCACCAAGGGCTCCACGCATGATAAGAAACAAAATAATATCTTGGGACCCCAGAAATAAAGCCATCCCGTCCTGGATCAGCGAAAAGAATACGATATCCAAATCAAGTGCTGCCCAAAATTTTCCGGTTTCAATTCCTCCGGACAGTTCTGCCAGCTTTGAATCTTTTAACACCAGGTCTCTCCAGCTGCAAAGGATACCAGAAGAGGACTCATCGAGTGATAGTTCTTCCCTTCTCAGCAACTCTGATGAAGGCTCCTGCGGCACTGATAGTACCCGTGATTCTACCAGTACCGATGAATTATCTGACTTTATATTTGGTGAATCGGGACAGAGTTGGAACAGTCCATCAAGGAGTCCTGATTCGAATACTTCATCATCCTCTTCCTCTTCCTCTCCATCTCCCTCAAGGCATTCACCCACTTCTTATTCGGAGCCGGATGCTTTGGGTTTCACCGGAACAAGTAGGTCTCAAACTGAGGGAAGTGTTCCGTTTTTGCATTCTGACACAACCCAACATTGTAGAAAGCTAGTGACTAGTAGTAGTTGTAGGGACACTGAGTCGGAGAGATTAGGATCTAACCCCTCTCACGATGTAAACTTTGCCATATCTTTTAAAAAATCAATGAGGGAAAGAAGATATTAAACATTTGGTAATAATACATATAGTTAATGAGTGGTAAATAACAGTTTAGAGGGTCTGCATGCTATATATTCTCGTCACTCGGTGGCCTGGCCTCGTCCAGCCATTGAGCTTAGTCGCTTTGTGGGGAGAATAATAAGAATAAAAACTCATCCCAGAATAGATAAAATGGAAAGAGTATTGCTTCACAAAGGAATTATACCAAAATAATCTCATTGATGTGGTTTTATCTGATTTGTTAAATTTACTTTATAATAAAAGTATAACTTTATAATTTGATGAATTATATCAATTTGTAAGATTATTTTTATGTAATTCTTTGTTGTTAGAGTATTTTTCAAATAAAAAAATCACTAGGAATTGGGATCCCAAAGGGATTGATCACCTGCCCAATTTGTAGCTAGCTCGATCCAGTACTGGGCTTGAATCAAAACCAATTGGCCGGCTCTCTTTGGGTCTCGAATACTTGTGGGATAGATAGTTTATATATGGATAAATTAATTATATATATAAATTATATTTCAAAATAATATTAATGTAAGTCTTAAAAAGTTAAAATATATATTTATAAAACTTAATAATATTTTTAAGTTCTCAATCCAACTATTAAAAAAAGTAATCACTCATCTTCATCACGAAAAGGGAAGTAGGGATTTGATTTTTAGTTCTCGAGAAAAGTGAATTAAAAAAAGATTAAGAAAATAGTCTTCAAATGTTAAAATTGGAATGAAAATTATGAAAAAGTCAAGATTTTCACATTAATTACAAAAATACCACAACCATGCCTTGGTTTTCACTTCTCGGACCGGAATATGAATTTTGGTTAGTACATCGAAAATAGGAGTGTAACTGGTCCGGTTCGGTTTTGGACAAAATTTAAGACTGAACTAGTATATACCAGTTTTGCATTTTTCAAAATCGATTACGCATTGGTTACTCTCCTAAACCGGTACTTCCGATTTTACCGGTTTTCGGTCCGGTTTTTCAGTTTTTTAAAATGCAAAAAAATATGATAAAATGTTACTTATTATGATAAAATGTTATTAATAATTTAATATATTTTATGTTTAAAGCATATGATCAATTAAATTTTCATCTTTAAGATTAAATTTTTATTTTATAAATTATAATAATATTATCTTATATATAATTATATTAATAACATATTATCAAACAAATTACTGTTGATATTTAAGATTACCATTTTATGTTATAATTTATAAATTATAATATGAAATTATTTCATATATGATATATAATTATATATAAAAATTTCATATAGAATTATATATTATATATAAAACTTATATATATAAAATATTTTATATAATATATAAAATTAAATTTTATATATCTTTTTCTTTTTTTCAACTGGTTTGGTCTGGCCCTGAAAACTATGAAACTGAAACCAGATTAGATCCGACCGGTTTTTATAATATAGGAACAGGTCCTGGACCAGACCGATTCAAAACCGAACAAACTGATTAGGTCTAAATTTTCAATTTTTCAATTTAAATTTACATCCCTAATCGAAAACAAATCGTTATTGACCTAAATACACTGAAATGACTTATATTTGGCTCGGTACAAAACACCTACCTCCTCGTGCCAGTTACTATTCCAACACGATAAATTCTGACCAGTACAATACGAAATTTAAAACATTGATCTCAATAGCCATTACCATATCATATTTAAATGGGTGTATTTGTTTAAATGTTTTGATCAATTTGAAAAGTCGATGAAGCATAATAAATAGCATACATCTGGTGTTTTGCTTAACCATCCCGCTTAAGTATGGTTTCTGTAGATTTGATCTAAGTTGCAGCTTTGTTCACTAGCCCAAACTCACTCACGTACATCCATTATCCATTTCCTAGGGTTGGGTTTTGATACTTTGTCGGGACTATTTCATACCACTATCCTCCTGCTGCATCTTTTCACCGGTAAAAAAATGAAGATGCTTTGTCTCCTGGATAGGCAAGCGATCGTCCAATAAAGATTGACAACGATGAAAGGAATAGTGAAACAAGACAGAAGCAAAAGAGGACACGACCACGTGGGAGGGGGAAGGCCATTACTCAAAATGGGGGCCACACACAGGACAACTCAACTATCCCATACCCATCTTGGGAAGGAAGGAAGGAAGCTCCGTTTGATCTCTTCCAATTGTTATGGACGGTGTCCGGATAAGGGTTGAGAAAATAAGAAAATAAAAAAAAATAAAAAATTATTGACTTTTTGAAAGGCCCGTATTATGTCACCGGATGGAGCGTTTGTACTTTTGTCACTTCAAACCGAACGTAGACGTAACTATCTTCGTGATGGACCTGACTTGACCCCACTCCCTCCCTTTATATATTCCATTTTTTTTTAGCTTAAATTGTTTGTTGGAAATTAAGGATAAATAGTATATTTATGAAGAATATTAAAAATACAAAAATTCTACTCAACTTCTTACTATTCACACAACCTCCACACACCACATTTTTTTTATTTTTATTTTTTATCAAATTTTTAATATATAAATAATGAAGAGAAAAATTAAATTAATTTAAAAAGAATAAACTCAAAAAAAATTTTAAAAAAAATATTAAAAAATTTAAAAAAATATAGTATGTGAAGGTTAGAGAGGTTGTGTAGTATTTCTTTAATAATAATAATAATAATTAAATATTTTAATAATATTTTATTTAAATCATCTAACTAACTAGTGGTAGGATTGTCATAGATCCATAGTTTGGATCCCTCATAATTCTGGATAACATATAGAGTCAACGCATGCCTAGTTTTCTCTTGGATTGACCAAAACAAAAGCTTGAAATGAAAACCGCGGTGGGCTAGCTTTACTCCTGGATATGGTTGAAAACAATGTAGATACCAGTAAAGTCAGTCAAAGTAGTGTTAATGGGGTTCACAACTTCACAGCCGCATGCAATTTCTGAAGACCAATTCAGCATCAGCCCGCCATTATTGATCTCATACACAGTCGATGCATGCATTTATACGAGACATTAGGCCTTAGGAGGGACCCCCGTTCTAGTGCTTACAGAGGATGGTTTTTCAAGCAATAAACAATCAAAAGTTGAATCTCTCTCTCTCTCTCTCTCTCTCTCTCTCTCTCTCTCTCTCTCTCTCAAACTATTTCTCATTGCAACCTCAAACTTTTCAGGGTTTTGCACTTCACACCTCCAAATTAAAAAAACTGACACATTAATTTGCAATATAAGTTTCATTTGCAAATTCATACTTCAAGATTTCGTGCCTTCTTCGTATCTAGAAGAAGCATGGTTGCTTTTTCAGTTCTCATGCATTAATTAACTCAGAACAAGCATGCATTATATATAAGTAGCTTTCCCATCTATACATTAACTAACTACAAGCATGAAAACAGTACTCATACATACCGTCTGGGTGATGTTGAACAAAGCAGCAAACTAGTGGTGACCAGTAGGGTTAACCCAAATCTCTAGAAATTGAAGGCAAGGGATGTTTTCATATATTTTTTTTTTATTTTTTAAAGAAGAATGCTATGCATCCATCACTATTCACTTTTACATTCCAGATTTATAATTTTTTTAGAGTGTGTGAGAGTGTTTTTCATAGAATATAAAGTGTGGAGTGATGAATAGTGATTGATAAGAAGAATTTTTCTTTTTTATACATCCGGGTTTGAGGCACTTCTGCAAGCATGATATGTTTCCACTGGGATCAAGTCATTATTAGATGTCTGATCAATTAAGCCTGTCTTTTTTTGTGTGTCTAATCATTAATGCGATATGGTTGTTTAGCCTAAAACATTGTCAAAATGGTTGGCAGCTGATATGCCTAAAACTCAAATACCTTTGAAATTAACTTTAAAAATTGCCCATTTCAGGAAACTAATTTAGAGGCACTAATCTCTTCCACTATTTGTTGTGGGTGTGTGGTGGTGATTAATACAAGTTATGTCAATAAGGTCAGAATCAACTCTGAGACTTCTTGTACTTTTTTGTCAACAAATCCATGATTAACTCATGTCTTTTCATGCTTAGAAATTGAAGTACTGGTAACTCCATATTAGCCATTATTAATATGTGGATGAAGTTCCTGGAAACGTCATTGGATATACTTAGCACAACATTTATCCATTTAATATATGGATGACATATTATTTCCTCATTAAAAATAGATATTATGCCATTTATTTAGTAGACATTACAGAAACGCCCAATATTAATTTGCCAAGTCGAACTATTAACAAATATTGGTGGTTTCGCAGCCATCCGTCCATGCTATTATTAATACACGTATATATTCCAAGACAAACAACGACGTTTCTTGTTCCATTATTGCAGCTGCCATGTCACTCATATATATGCCCCGAGAATGCCTATAACGACACTACAATTCATGAAAAACAAACTAAACCTAGCGTGCATGCACGCACGTACACTAGAGGAGAGATCGAGAGGACGAACATCTTTCTCTTGTACGCAATTGGGTCGACATTTTGAGGAGTACAATAATTATATCCCCAGAATGGAAAGCTCGATCTTCGTTCAGTCAAACCCTCAAATATTTTAAAATAATTTTATTTAAAAATCTTTACACCATATATTATTTATGCAGTATAATTTAATTTATAAAATTTAAATTTTGTACTCTCTCGATAAAGAGTTTTCCACACGTACACATTAAATAATTAAAAAAAAAAACTCCTGGCCCTTTCCGATAGTTCATAAAGATTATTTACACCAAAAAAGGTTTTATTAACCTTAGACTTAGCAGTAACATACCCTAGACTTAAAACCTTTTTCACTTGATGGAATCGTTCATATACATGCACATCCAAATTACCAGTCACAAGGACAAGGACAAGGACGTAACTTTATTTGTAAAAATAGAAGCACTAAAAGGGGGAGGTATTTAGAATTAAATCATGAATAAACAATATGACTATGCTCTCGAATATCTATGTTGATGTCTGCAGCTGATGTTGCATACTCGAATTGTGTACTTCTATAGTCAACCATACGAGTATTTTAACAACTCAACATGCTTATAGTTATGGAGAATGTAGAACTAGAAACATTTTTATATAACCATGCAAGCACATAAAACGACATGCACTTTTGGGTTCGAAATTATAATTTAGGTTCTGTTTGGATAGGAAAAGTGTTTCGCCTCATCTCATCATTATAATTTTTCTAAATTATTACAAAATATAACAAACAATTCAATATTTTCAATTCTCAAAATAATAATAATATTAAAATATAGTATCCTAACAATATTTTATTCAACTTTCATCTCAACTCATTGTCCAAATGACACCTCAACAGATAGTCAAAGTTAAAAGTTAATTTGGCTACTTAGAGCACTCTCAACGGATTAGTCAAAGTTAAAAGACACTTTTAACTAATATGAGATGAATTTGACTTTGACTATTTCAATCCCTACATTGAAATAACTATTTTTTTCATTATATAAAAATAATATGAAATGAATTTGACTTTAACTATTTCATTCACATCAAATTCTCACATTAGATTATTCATTTATTCATTATATAGTAATAAAATAATATTATTTCAAAAAAAATTTAATTTATTTAATTATTAATTTATTTAATTTTATCATTCCACCTATTATATGTGAATTATTAATCATATTCTAATTAAATTAATATTATTTCATATGAAGTAGATAAAAAAGAAAAAGAAAAAATAATTGATAAAATATATATTTAATCTATCTACAATAACTTTTAAATTTAAAAAATATTTTAAAAGTCACTATAGCTAAAATCTAATTATTTAAAATTTAACTAATTTGTTATGATAATATTTTATTACTTAATAGTTAAATATTCCATACATTTAACTTTTAACTGATTCATTGAGAGTCTCTTAAACCCGTGAAGGATTAGTTTCATAATTTTCTCTATCTTCAACGCTAGAATAGTAAAAAGCATAGACTTTAGGGTAGCATGCACATGTCTATATAATTAATTAATTAATTGAGAACAAAACTTTAATAAATAAGTGAATTTTAATTAAAATATATCTCATAAAGATTGAGCTTTTCAATAAAATAAAATCTATCCGAAAATCACGTCACAAAGTGGACGAAGGAATTTTAAATAAAATCCAGGCTAAAAAGGCGATGTCTAGGAAAGAGCTAGGCAGCCGCCAGATTGAGAAAAATCTTGTCGGGCATGCAACTAGATGGTGACATTGGTGACTGATTGTACACTATATATATGGCGTATTTTTTACGGAGATAAAACAGTAATTGTTTTTTAAGAAATTTCTCTCTTTTTTCCCCAGATTATGGTATCATCTCCCCCAACTTATTGTGAAAACAGAGCTACACACCTGAACAAACTGAGATATTCATATCAATTTGGGACCAATTATTTATGTATAAATGCAAAAGAAGGTTCAAGTCGATGCAAAATCCATCGAGAGTAATATTAGATACTGTTTAATGCGCAAGACAGAGTATATTATTAAAAATAAATAACACTCTTATTTTATTTCTTTTATTCATTTATTTTAACAATTCTAATAATATTTTTAAATTTTCATACAAAATAAATAAATAATTCAATTTTTTTAAATTTTAAAATAAAAATAATATTAAAAATATATATTTTTAGAATATTATATTTAACTTCTTTTTATTTTTATAATCATAAATATCCCAATCAACTTGCGCACACATAAACTAATCTCATGAGGCTGCAAACCTAACACTCTTGAGAAAACAAATCGTCTCATATGATAAAAAACACTTTTAATTGTTAACTTTAATCTCAACAAAATAAATGAAACCTAACAATCTTATTTCATTTTTTTTTTTATTGACCCGGGCGTCAGAGTGGCAGGCTCGACAAAGAATTTCTCACAATTACACCATAATATAAGAAAAAAAATACCCTAATCCGATCTCCTAAAAATTGTTTGCACCCAATAAAAAATACCGTATAACAGCTTTAATTACTTTTTTTTTTTTTTTTCCTTTCTGAATAACCATATTCTAGGCTTCCAAAGTATATAACCACGAGTACTACTGTCTTCGTAGTGTGCAACAGCTCAACAGAAAGAAGATAAAAAAAAAATTAAAAATTAAAATTGTGAAACTGGCTAGATAGGCGGTGGAGAGAACTCCAACTTTAGCTTTCAGCTGGTCTTGGGGTTGCTTTTTCTCTTCTTTTTGCGATATATTTAATCAGAGAGAAAGAGACAAACCAAAGTACAGACCAAACTATATCCGATAGAAGGCAGGATGGAGAAATAAAGTTGGGTTCTCAGAGAGCTTTCAAGAAGAGAGAGCTGCTTGGGATATTAAAAGCAGCAATTAAAACAAATCTCTCCCTCTGGCTACGGGGCTACGGCTGCTTGGCTGGCACTGAAAAGGAGCTGGGAAGCAGAACCCCAGCCACGTTTTCTTCTGCCATACACTATTTCCAAATCAAGAGCAGCTCTGTATACGTAAGGATAAATCAATCCAATCAGCATTATCTTTTAATGCAGTGGCGCAGCAAGCTGTTCTAGCAGCAGCCAGCACCGCGTGGCAGATTATGTTCAGAGTGATCAGTCTCAAACTCCAACGCCACCACCTCCCCCTCAAGACCCCGCAGAAACAGAAGCCACACACAATCTGTGAGAATCCGACAAGCGAATTCCAGAAAGCTAAATACTAACAACTGAGATAAAAGTATTGGAGAGATGTGAATGCCCGAGGAAATAGTTTGAGAGAGAGATGGTCGATTGACCTATGACTGTCTTTCACCATTAAAGAATGAAAAGACCAGTCCTTGAGTTTCCTTTTGATCAAAGAGATGAAAATTTGAACCCATTTCCTGGTCTTCCATTCTCAGCAAACTAACTACACGCTAAAATAACATTAACATCAGGATTAAATGGAAGTTAACCGACGGGCACAAACCGAAAGAACCAAAAAAAAAAAAAACAATACAAACCCTAAGATCGAGAGTACGTACCCAGATTAACAAAAGAAATAAAGCACCAAATAATTTATGGTAAACTTATTAGTAAGGTGGTGGCTGAGGCGGTGGTTGTCTAGCACTTGGAGCCCAAATGACATCAGAGGGCAAGTGACTGTACATGGAAACCCCACACGATTCCTCCGGCGCGTGCCCACTTTCTCCACCACCCGAAACGCCTGGCGAGTGCCCGTCACCGCCCCCTCCTGACAACGAATCTCGAGCATCGTCATCGACCGGAAGCCGGTTGTACGAGGGGTTGTTGAACGACGCTGCGATGACGTAGACGACTCCAGCTGAAACGAGGGCTCCGGCGACCAATCCACCAACGACCTGGCCCTGCGGACCAGCCAGCGAGATTGTGAAGCCGTTAGGGACCGGGAACGACGACATACAGGGAAGGAACGTAGCGGAGATCGAGAGGATGTCGAAGCGACCATGGAAAGTGACGGTCGCTCCGGGAGTCGTGGAGGGTTGACGTAAGGTGACATTTGCGACGGTTCCGGATCCGGTGAGGACGCAGAGCCCCATGTTCTTCTGTCGACAGAAGCGGGATATGGCTTCAACGACATCGCTTCCACCGGCGACCTCGAGAATGTAGGGAGTCATGACAGGTTCAGGCTCCCGGGTAATGAAGACCGGGGGCTTGGGCTTATTTTTGGAGCCGGGCGGGCGGCCCCTGGGCCGCCTGACCACTTCGATGGTGGCTCCGTCGCCGGTATTCGGTTTGGAGGAGGTTTGCGACTTCTGGGCTTGAACTTGATCTTGGGGAGTGGCAGTGATAGGGCCACCGCTGCTACGGCTGTCGTTGTCGTCTTCGGAGGTCTGTTGCCGGCATTCGCGCGGGGTGGCGGAGGAGACGTGGTGGAAGGGATGGGGAAATGGGAAGTTATGCTGCTGTTGCTGTTGTTGTGGGTGTGGATATTGATGTTGGTGGTGAAGCTTTGAGAACATGCTGCTTGGAGTAATTTCAGTCTTAGCTTCTATATATTCACCTTTCATAGCGTTGGAAGTAGTTGTTCTCTCCTCTTTGTACATCAATTTTATCAGAACTAAAGGCCTCTATGATTGGAAGGATATTCGCGGGTCTGAAATAAAATAAGAGAAACGAGTAGCTGTTGGTCTGGGAGCAGAAACGGGATGGGTAGAGAGAGAGAGGGTGCAAAGAAGATGAATAGGTGGGTTTGGATTTGTTTATAGCAATAAAATGGGAGAGTAAGAGAGAGAGAGCGCCTTTAAAGAGGGGGGTGGAGGTGGGGGTGACAGTGTTTAGGAGAGGTTGGGAGAGATCGAGAAGGCTTCAAAACCAAGTAAAAGGGAGCGCCGCTGGTTGGATCTAAACTAGATTGGGAGTCCTGCTTTTTTTGTTTTTTCTTTAGCCCCTTTTTTTTTGTTTTAGTTTGAGAGTGTATTTGATTAGTTTTCAGAGCTTAAGATGTATAGTTTAAAATCTTATTTAATTACGAATACAAAATAAAACATTCATATTTTTTTATATTAATTGATGTCAATAGTTTTTATATCAATAATTTGTTAAGTATCACTGATTAAGCAAGCTTTTTAAGTAGTTTCTTTAAGGTTTGCAGTGAATAATTTGAGTCTATCTAATGGGTCTACAATTAGGATAGTGATAGGGTTACTATTCTATTACTATTCATCTATTATCAAAGTGTATTTCAAATTTTTTTATTTTTTTAAATATTTTTTTAACATCCTTAATTACTTAGAAAAAATTTAAAAAATATATAATTTTACTAATACTTACTTCCTTAATTAAATAAAAAATTAATAAAAATCAAATACAAAAATAGTAGTAGATGAGTAATAGTAGGTAGTAATCCTATCATTATTCCTACAATTAATAGTTAATGAGAAAAGTTCTATTTGCAAACTATTGGCCCCATTTGAATTGATGAGTTGAGATATTTTAAATGAGTTGAATAAAATATTATTAGAATATTAGTTTTTAATATTATTATTATTTTAAAATTTGAAAAAGCACAATTATTTATTATATTTTATGTGAAAATTTTAAAAAAATTATAATGATGAGATGAGATGAATTTTCAATCCAAACTGAGACTGAATTAACTTAATTTGATTATTAAAAGGATTTTAAAGATTAATCTTTTTATAAATCAAATATTGTCGTGACGCGAAAAGGTATGTCATCCACACTCGTATATAAGTAGAAGAATTTTAGAGCTCGTTTAGTTATGCAGTTCAGATAATATATTTTGAATAGAAGTGAGATTTTTAAGTTAAGATTAGATGAGATAATTTGTAAAAAAAAATGTGTTTAGATAATGAGATGAGATGAGATAGTTTTTATTTTTTAGAATTTGATAAAAACATGGATCCACCAATGGAAAGGGAAAAAAAATTAAACTAATGTGAGAAACAACAAGTGGTGTGCAAGGAAAAGGAAAAAAAGCATGGTAGGAAATGGCAAGTGGTGTGCATGAAATGGGGAAAAAAATTAAAATGGTATTGGATAGACAGCAAATGGTGTGCACGTTCCATCCAGCACGTTCGCTCTAAAAAATTCCTGTATTAGAAGGAAGACTACAGGTCAATGAAGAAGACAGTGATTTTGCACTAATTGTTATTTTTTTACTGTGTTTTGTCAAACTAATTGTCACTTTTTACTGTACATTGTCAGATTAATTGTATTGATTGAAAATTGATTGAGATGAGATACACTTGTATATTTCGCGATTTAGATAGACAGAACAAACCAATCATATAGTTAAGTAATGCTAAATACACTCTTAATATGTTTAAGTTCTATATACTTATTTTGAGAAAAAAAAAATCTATTATTAAAATAATAATTTTAATGTAAATCTCAATCTATCTACTTTTTTTAAAAAATACACAAAATTTATACCCTTTAAAAGGGTAAAAAATCATTTATTAAAATAAGATATAATACCATCTATATTCCAAATACTCAATAACTGAGGCCCTTCCCAATCGAATGGATTGAAAATAACTGTGCATTTGATGTTCCTCTTCATGTGTAAGGGGGGATGCATCTTCATGACTGCTCTCTCTCTCTCTACCATTGATTACTCTTGTGTTGTAGTAAGAGAAAGAGAGAGCCCTTCCTACTTCCTACCCCTAGTGGCCTGCCTGCCTCCTCATACATTTCAAACTTTGTTACGCTCACTTACTTTGACGAGAAATTCATCACTTTCTTCATGTGCTAAAATTGGGTTTAGAGACTTCAAACCTTGTAATCATTTTGCTTGGCCAACACTTCTTCGTCCCTGCTTATTCGTGTCTTGTTACCATTCAATTCCTAAACTAAAATAATAAATATTGAGACAACATATTTAAAGTAAATATCAATGTGGGCCCTAACATATCCAATTAACACCACACTCATGGGAGTTCATTCATTTGGTTTTTTTTTTTTTAAATATGTTATTGTAATAAAAAGATTTTATAAAAATAAATTTAAAAATTAACGTTATTTGATATGGTATGTTATATTTATTTTTTTATAAACATATTTTTATAATATATTTTTTATAATTAAAAGATTTCTCTTATCAAAAAATAAATAAAGAATATGCAGTAATTTGAATATGAAGATTGAAAGAAAGAACTTAAAGTCAATCGTAGATAAAAAGCAGTAGTGAGTTATCGTGGGAGTAAAACTTACAACAGGTGGGAAAGAGTGTGGTTATGAATAGCCTGTGATATTCTTCTCAACTAATGTTAAGGGATACCAACACCTGAATGCAAAGGCAGAAGAAAGATAAAGAAGATATCAAGTGACTCAATTTGGAGTTTTGCCTCGAGAGGCATGCGTACTCACTGACTGATTGGGGTATATATTTGTTATACGAAAATGCTAAATTATTTGGTTTGGATTGAGATTTTACCTCATTTCATTACTATTTATTATTATTTATAAATTTTAATTCATAAATTATTTTAACTCATCTCATCTTATTTATGAATTCAAACAAGTCCAAAAATCTCAACTCACAAATCTCTAAATTAACTTAACTTAACTTATCTCATTTTATCAATCACTATTTTTTTTTATTTAATAATTAAGAAAGTAATTATTAATAAAGTTTTATTTTTATTTTATTTTTTCATTAAAAATGTTTAAAAAATAAAACAAAAAAATATTTACACTAGCGATTTGCCTAGCTGTAAGCACTGGGAAGCATACTAGCACGACCCTTTGTTATCATCTTGTACTCAGAGCACTGGCAGCTAAAGTTTTAAATTTCGTTTCGTACCGGACGGTATGGCCAAAATATGTCGTACCGGCCGGGTAGCCGGTACAGACAAGGATGGTGTTTTGTACCGGCCAAAATTTCGACCGTATCGGCCTGTACCGGTCTGTTTCGGCCTGTACCGACCGATATATTGGATTTTGGTCTATACATCAGATTTCGACCTATACACATATTTCGGCCTTTACATTTTTTTTATTTTTTTATTCATTTCTACAAACTACAGACTCATTTTTAAATTCCCTCAATCCAAACTATATTATTTATAATTTATATACATATATATATAATTTCTTCATATATATACTATTATTTTAGAATATAATTTATAAATATATAATTTATTCATATATCAACTTTTTCGAAACGGTACCGGTACTGAAATATCTCGTTTCAATGCCTCGACCGAAACGGTATTCAAAACATTGTTGTAGCGGCATCAGCAAAATAATGAAATGTATAAAATTTAAATGGAATGGAAGTGAAAATGCTGGCATTGGATTAGCTAAACCTCAAAACTCAAACTTTGAGCTACAGTAAATTTATCTTCATCTTCATATTTGAAGAGTCACTATTCATAAGTCTATCCCATTATTTTATTACAAAATACAGTAAATTATTATTTTAGGTTTGAAAATTTGTTTGTGAAATTTGTTTGTTAGGTAATTAGGTTGAGAAAAAAATTAGTTGGAAAACAATAATTTAAGTATCAAATTAAATTATTAATGTACATATAGTTAGTGTAATTGTAAAATATGAAAAAATAAAAATATTATTATTAAAAAAATAATATTATATTATTATTTTGATGAATCTAATGGCTAATCTAATGTGAGATTATGGATAGGGAGGTTTTGAATTTATGGAAAATATGTACTTTTCAGCAAATTTTAAAGATAATTTTGATGAAGCCAATGCTAATGCTAATGCTCTCAAATACTCAATGTGCAAGTTTCACATTCTTTTAATAGGATCCATTGTAAAAATGCGAATTTTTTTTTGTATAATTTTAATTTTTTTTAATTTTAAAGACACGCATAAGACTTGCACATATAAACCGATACAAATCATCTTCTTATAATTATATATCCTGCACTACTTCTAATCTTGTATGATTCTGGAATATATACAAAACATCCCTTCTCATACCAGACTAATTAATCTGAATAGTTTGAAACATCGCTGTCTTTACATTGACTTTGTAATGAAATGTTTTCTTTCTACTTCATCAAACATAAGATAAATTACACCATTGATTTGACAAAGAAAATATTTGGTGCCCAGTCACACTTTAACAGCGAATATTTATATATTGTCACATTAATTATTATATATTAAGAGATGAATGTTAGATATAGTTTTAGAATATGTAATTTTTGCACATTCATTTTAAAAAATAGTTAGATCTATTATTAAAAATTAATTTTTTTTATATAAATATCATCTTTTTCTTTTTAAAAAGAAAATGTGCAAAACTTACACATGCTACTACTTTATAAATATATCAAGTTATTAGACCAACGATACACTGCCCTATTTGGATTCGAAAAGTGTTTCGTATCGTATCGTATTATCTCATCTTATCATACAACTTTCTTAAATTCTCATACAAAATATAAAAAACAATTCAGTATTTTCAAATGCCAAAACAATAATAATATAAACAAATAATATTATAATAATATTTTTTTTCAATTTTCACATTTAATCTAAAACCATTTCATGTTATATCTGAATCCAAACCAGCCCTTAAGGCCTCTATTTGGATACAGAAACAGTTTAATCTCATCTTACCATTACAATTTTCTCAAAATTTTCACACAAAATATAATAAATAATTCAACTTTTTCAAAATTTGAAATAATAATAATATTTAAAAATAATATTCTAATAATTTTTTATTTAACTTTCATCTAAAACCATCTCATCTCACTATTCAAACAAATCTTAAATCATTAACCCGAAGATAAGCTACGTTAATTATCCCAATTGCACTGAATCTTCTTCCACGAGTTATTTACTGTAAATATTTTGACAAGTTACTGCTTGATCTACAATTCTAATCTGATTAGAGAGAATAAAAAAATAAAAAATAAAATCTGTCTTTTGCTCATTTTCCTCTCTGTTAGTTTACACCACGAAAAGGATTTTTCAATATATTGTATAAGGTTTTCTTATATTTTTTTATCCAAAAAGTCTGTATCATTTAGATAAATACAAATATAAAATGTCGATCCTATTATATTTAATATTTGTATTAAAAAATAATACTTAATATTATAAAACTTACATGCAGTAAGTATCTATAAATTATAAAATATTTGAATTAAAAAAAAAATTATTCTATTCAGCAGCTTTATCCCATACACTTGTTAAGTAAAATAACTTTTTTATTTTATTTTTTTAAACAGATATATGGTATAAAACTGGTGAATAGAATTTTTATTAAAAATATATATATAAAGAATCCCTCACCCGCCCCTTTGATTCCACTTCCACTGACGACGGTTGTTGTAAATTTGTAATATTGCCTTTTACTATGTTTGCTTGAAAAAGAGATTAAAAAACATAAAGTCTTTTCTTGTAGTAAGATGGAAAGTGCTTGTCAGCCCACCATTTTATTACAATTTGACTATTTTATTTTATTTTTATTTTTATTTTTCTTACAGCAAGATCAAAAAATCAGTTTTTTTTTTTCTCAGCTGATTAAAAAATCAGTTATCGGTTGATTTTTATTTATACAAAACTCGAGAAATGAAAAACGAAAAATATTATTATTTTTTAAAATGGAGTGGTCAAAATAGTAGTAAAAATTAAAACAATAAAATTTGAAAAGATGTCGAGGTTGATGGATGTAAGTGTTTGAGAAGGAATCACTTTGCGTGATTTTAACGTGGCTGAGGGTTGCAGGAAAAGCAAAAGTAAATTTAACACTGCTTTTTAGTATTTACATGGCCACTGTCAAAAGGGTAATTTTACAGTCAATTTGGCAAAAATTGGGATTCCAGCCTAAATTGGAAACTTGGTGTGGAATAAACTTTTAGTCAAGCCGGGGATATGAAGTTATGAACCCAATATTTTCCAATTATCTTTAAAGACTGGATATAGTTTTCACTTATATTATAAACTATGCATTTTATGATTATCAAAACTCATATATATATAATGTGCTTTCAAATATCCATAGCATAGACTATAGAAGTTAATGTTAAGATTTGACGGATCAAATTAAAGTTATAATGTTGAGTTGAGATGAGATAAGTTGAATTGTGAATAATAGTATTTTGTGGGTCTCATTGAGATGAGTTTAACTTTTTTTTAAGTTGAAATGGATTTTATTTTTTAAGTTAAAATTTGATTTAATAACTATAGACAACCTAAATCACGTCACTTTTGGATGACTTGATTGCATGGATATGTGAGAAACTTAACTAAAGCAACTATTTTACAGTCGTACCACTATAAAAATATTAGTTTTTTAATTTGCATATACCAAAATCAAATTTGTAGTCCATAAAATTTTACAATATTAATTTTTTATTACATAGTTGTATCCTAGTTATTTTTATTGAGTAATGTTACTCATCATTTTTTATATTTATCATCCCTCATTATCTTATGTTAAGTTATTAAGTAATTGGAAAACAAGTTATTTTGTTTTAGCCAAACATTCAAGGTCACTTTAGGCATATTGTTTGTTAAAGATATGGTGAAAAAACATATTTTTTCATTACGTTCTTTCCCAGAGCAAGTAAAACGAAATCTAACTTATGAACGAACTTTTTTAACATAACAAATATTACACATCCCTTGGTATCCCTTTACCAAGGTAGCACTATTGCAAGCTTGCAAGACGACCGCAAAATATTTCAACTAACATACAAAGGAAACATACACAAATAAATCACACCGATTGCCTTGGCACCAGTTTTAGTTATATGTGATTTCAAACTATTAAGAATGGAAACTCAAGGTGTAGAAGTTGAGTGGGCCATGGGGAGGGAAGGGATCAGGGGTATGTCCTTGGGAAGGTTTGGGATGGTAGGCACTGTGGGCTTTGGCAGATCTGGGAGATCTGGGAGATGTGGCAGAGGTGGCAATTCGGGCAGTTTTGAAACCTCTGGCTTCGGCAAAGTAGGTAGCTCGGGGTTAGCCACATGAGGCACGGCCGGAAACTCAGGTTTCGGCAAAGGCGGTATCTCAGGCTTTGGTAGAGCTGGTAGGTGAGGAAGGTCAGGCTTAGACAAGTTTGGGACAGTAGTAAGAGGCAGCGTTTCTGGCTTGTGAAACTCAGGAACCTTCGGCAGTGTTGTGTTGGTATCTACAAGGAGGCGCAAGGCGAGAACTCCGTTGCCACTTATTAGCATTACGGCGAAGACCACAATGCATAAGTTTTTGGGAAAGTTCATCTCTGGAAAGCTACTAGGAATTGGCAGTTTCAGAGAAGGTTCAGCTCCTTCCAAGAATGTTTTGCATTCCAAGATTTACCTTACTGTTTTATAGAGGCGTGACATGTCTCAGATGCGGCGATTAAGAGGGGCATAAACAGGGTTGTTGGGAGGGGCTGTCTAATGTTGGTTGAACTGCTCATCCGTAGCACACGTATCACACCCTTAGGTAGAAGAGCTTTGCCATGTGTAAGCATCAGATTTGATGGGAGTACATGTGTTTGAGCTTTTGCTTCTTCGCAAGATAATTAGGTTTGCAGTAGCTTAGCCGTTCATCGGACCCCATTCCCTCCAGCTGTTTCGTGTGTTTCATGGACAAGGGCGGGCTCAAATTCGACATATTTTGCTGTTTCTCATTTCAGTCTTGTATACAGCTTTGACTTCGAATTACAACACCTAATAGATTTCTTTGGAATGATACACTACTCCACAGTTTCGAGCAGGTTTAATATTTTATCAAATGCTTATCGTAATAAATTTCAACTCAATCTGAAATAATATACCATCCAATTCGAGACGCAATTATTATTTATAAAACATAATTTTGAACTTCTTTTTTCTTAATGTGAAGTAATTCTTAGCCTAAGATTCTCGATCTTTGGCAAATATGTTAGGCATGTGAAGGTCTCACAATATTGATCCTAAAAGAAGTTCAGTATTAGCCTAAGATTCTCGATCTTCGGCAAATATGTTAGGCATGTGAAGGTCTCACAATATTGAGTACACCTTAGTTTTTTCTCTCTTCCCGTTGTCAATGGTGTCTTGTGTGCTGTTGACGGTGGATTAGTTTCTTAGTCTGGAGATGAGTTCTACTAGTAGCTTAGTTATTGAGTCAAAGGTCTTTGAGGTGAGAAGAGATGGGGGTAAGGTGTGTATTACTGAGAAAGGATGGAAAGGTGTAAGCTGTTTGTGGCTGGGTGTAGAGACTACTCGTTGGGTGGTTAGTTCACTTGAGGCTTGTCTGAAGTCTGGGAGCAAAGGATTCTATTCTGCTCGAAGGGAAGGGGATAGAGGTCTCACAGCCCAGAGATGTTCAAATTCACGTGGTTCATACATGGCTTTGGCGGTGTATGGTGGGGGAGGACGCAGAAGCTATATCCTCATACCCGAAGACAAGGCTGGAATGGGGTGGAGGAAAATGGTGGAGGTGCTGAAAGGAATAGCCAGTGTTGATTCACAGGGGAGAGGGAGTTCGGCAATGACGATATCTCTGCCGAAGATGGACAGAAACAGAGGTGGACAGGGAAGTACAGTAACTCTCCCGTTGGCTCGATCGTACAAAGAGATAGTGCAGACATCCCGTGATATGAGACTCTCTGCCTCGGTAGACCTGCAAAGAGCAGGTGAAGTTTCTGATTCGGTAGGTGAGCAGAGACGAGAGGGTGATGGCAAAGGAGTGTCTGGGCAAAATGAAGTAAGAATTCTGAGGGATTTGCAGGATATACAGGCTGCATTGGAGGAGATGGCTGTTAAAGTCAAAGGCCTAATACGTTGCGTTTTGGGTAAAGAAACTGTGGGGACGAGAGTGGGCCTGGGTAGTGGGCTGGAGCCCTCCATTCCAACGGCAGGGAAGCCTGTGAGGAAGGCCCAACCCCAACGACATGCCATGCCCGCGTTTCAGAAGGGCTTCGTGTGGAGGAAGAAGACACAGCCTAGTGCCGGCCCAACGGCGGGTGGGCCAGAGCCTCCATCACCGGCGAAGACCCAGACGGCGGCAAAGACCCAGACGGCGGTGACGACTCAGATGGTGGAGTCGAAGGCCCTCGACACCTCGACAGAAGCAGTAGTAGGGTCAATGGAGCGTGGAGAGGTAAACTTATGTGATTCTACCGATAGATGTGCTGCCATTGACGTGGTTCCTTCACAGACTAGGCCGACGGAGGTAGCAGTGATGAGTGAAGGGGAGCTTTCTGAGAGCAATGACAATTACGACCCAGTTAGTGAAAATCGAGATGTTGCGGCTGAACTGATACTAGCACAGGGGTGCCCCCCGGGGTACAGAAAGTGCCGATAGTCTCAGAGAAAGGCTTGGGTGGGTTAGAAATGATTCCGATAGCCCCAGAGGAAGGCTCGGGTGAGTTAGATTGGGAGATAGGGGAAATTATTGAGTCTGCCGAGGGACACATTGAGACCTTGTCCTCTGGGGTCATGCATTCGCTGATGGTGAAAGAGGGTAATAGCCTTTTAAAGCATTTTTTGAATCTAAAGGGAAGTAGGCAGGCTGAATTTGAACTGCCAATTATGGAAGATCAAGATAGTCCTTTGGACTCACAGCTAGAAGTAGCTAGTTATGAGGAGGAGGAGGGGAGTTCATCACCATTACAGATGACTCCTCTTCAGATTGTGTCTAAGGAGTCTTCAGACTGGGTCTTTAAAAAAGTGGAAGAGATTCAAAGTTGTGTGGGTCTCTTTTATGATGGTTATGAAGAGCAATTGATGGCACTTCTAATAGCTATTGAAGCTGGTCGTTCCACGGCTGAGAAGTCAACTGCGAGAAAGGAGCGGGAGCTGAGACGTTTGCATTGTTCCATTAATTATGACAATAAGGAAGGTGCTTTAGGGAGGGACAGATCTAAGGGGAGGGAAGCTAGTTCTGTTAATGAAGCCTAAAATCTTGTCTTGGAATGTAAGGGGGCTCAACAATGCCAATAAACGCCTTCGTATTAGATCAATGTTACATAGCTGGAAGATAGATGTCATATGCCTCCAAGAAACAAAGCTGGAAATTATTGACAGGAGGATAATTAGGAGTTTGTGGAGAGGTTCATTTGTTGGCTGGTCTTATTTACCCTCATCAGGTGCCTCAGGTGGTGTACTAGTTATGTGGGATAGTAGAGTAGTCGAAATGGTGGAAGAGTGCATTGGAGACTACTTGGTGGCATGTGTATTAAGGAATATGGAAGATGGGTGGTCATGGGCATTAGCGAGTGTATATGGTCCTAATAGGGATCGGGATAGGAAACTACTACGGGATGAAGTTTCAGGGTTGCTGTCTTTGTGGGATTTACCTTGGTGTTTATGTGGGGATTTCAATATAGTTCGCTTTCCTAGTGAGAGGGAGGGCCTATCTTCGACAACTACAGCTATGGAGGCTTTCTCATAGCTGATCTTTGATTTGGAATTGTTGGATCTGCCGTTGGTGGGGGGTGAGTATACGTGGTCCAATTCTAGAGGAGGTTCAAGATTGGACAGATTTTTGGTATCATCGTCATGGGAAGCTCACTATCCAAAAGTGTGCCAAAAACGATTTCCAAGGGTAGGATCGGACCACTTTCCTATCATTCTTGAGTGTGGGGGTATTCATGAGGGCAAACGGTACTTTAAGTTTGAGAATATGTGGTTGGAAGTGGAGGGCTTTGTTGATAAGGTAAAAAGTTGGTGGCTGTCCTACCAGTATGAGGGGACTCCTAGCTTTGTTTTGGCTAGTAAACTCAAAGCTCTAAAAACTTATTTGAAGATATGGAATAAGGAGGTGTATGGGTTGGTTGAGCAGCAGAAAAAAGGCCTTTGGGATGAGCTTCAATCCTTGGAAGCTGATGGGGTTAACGAGGAGAATTTGTCTAGGAAGAATGAAGTAATAATTGAACTTGAGAGGGTTCTTTTGAGGGAGTAGATATCTTGGAGGCAAAATTCGAGAGTTCTTTGGCTTAAAGAGGGAGATAAGTGCACTAGTTTCTTTTATAAAATGGCAAATTCCCATCGTCGTAATAATGCTATTGAGGTGTTAAGAATTGGAAATATTCTGGTTTTCTCCCCTGCTGAGATCCAAGGACAAGCAGTACAGTTTTTCAGCTCTATTTTAAGTGAGACGGAAGATTGGAGACCTAAGATTGATGGTTTGAATTTCGCAGCAGTGGATGAACATTCAGCAAGATGGCTTGAGAGGCCCTTCGAAGAGCTGGAGGTGCACCGGGTGGTTTGTGGAATGAGGAGAGACAAAGCTCCCGGACCGGATGGGTTTACTATGGCATTTTTCCAAGATTGCTGGGAATTTGTGAGGGTAGATGTGATGAAGGTGTTTCACGAATTTTTTAAGTTTCAAAAGTTTGAAAAATCTTTGAATGCCACTTTTATTGCCTTGATTCCAAAGCGAGTGGGAGTGATGGAGTTGAAGGATTTTCGCCCAATCAGTTTAGTGAGCAGCGTTTATAAGATCATTTCAAAAGTGTTAGCAAATAGAATGAGCAAAGTGATGGAGAAGATCATTTCTAAATCTCAAAATGCCTTTGTTAGAGGACGACAAATCATAGACTCAGTGCTGGTTGCAAATGAATGTGTTGATAGTCGCATTCGGGATGGAGTACCGGGGGTTCTTTGTAAGTTGGATATGGAAAAAGCTTACGATCATGTAAACTGGAATTTTCTATTGTATATGCTTAGAAGATGTGGTTTTGGGGACAAGTGGTGTGGCTGGATAAGCCATTGCATTTCAACTATTCGCTTTTCGGTGCTTGTTAACGGTCAGCCTTGTGGATACTTTCAGAGTTCAAGAGGTTTGAGGCAGGGGGATCCCCTATCTCCCTTCCTATTCGATATTGTGATGGAGGCATTGAGTCGTATGGTGGAGGCAGTGGTAGGAGCAGGTTTTATCTCGAGTTTCACAGTGGGTTCTAGCTCTAATGGCTTTACCACAATATCCCATCTGCTATTCGCTGATGATACCCTTGTTTTTTGTGAAGCTGTGGGGGAACAAATTCAAGTTTTGAGAGCTGTCCTGCTGTGTTTTCAAGCTATTTCTGGGTTAAAAGTGAATTTAAGTAAATCGGAGCTGGTACCGGTAGGAGATGTACACAACATTCATCATTTGGCTGCACTTATGGGGTGTAAAGTCGCTCCTCTACCCATAAAATATTTGGGTCTACCTTTAGGGGCATCTTTTAAGGCCAAGCACATTTGGGATGGGGTGGTAGAAAAGATAGAGAGGAAGTTGGCAGCATGGAAAAAAACTTATTTATCTAAAGGGGGTAAAATTACTCTTATAAAGAGTACCCTTTCTAATATCCCTACTTACTTCCTTTCCTTATTCCCTTTACCGGTCAGTGTGACCAACCAAATTGAAAAATTGTATAGAAACTTTTTATGGGGAGGTATGGGAGAGGAGACTAAAACTCCCCTAGTGAGCTGGAAAAAAGTGTGTTGTCCGATGGCTGATGGGGGCTTGGGTATTCATAGCTTACGTAGTTTTAACAAGGCATTGTTGGGGAAGTGGTTATGGAGATATCATGGGGAAGATGAAGCATTGTGGAGAGGGGTAATTGATCGTAAGTATGGTAGTGATTGGGGAGGCTGGTGCACTAAGGAGTGTAGGGGTTCGTATGGAGTGAGTCTATGGAAGTTTATTAGGAAAGGATGGGGCTGTTTCTTGAAACAAGTTAAATTTTCGGTTGGGGATGGTTCTAAAATCAGATTCTGGTCGGATATTTGGTGCGGGGATACTGAATTAGCTAGAACCTTTCCGGTTGCTTTCAGATTGGCGACTAACAAGTTAGCTTCAGTTTCAGAGTTGATGGGATCTTCCAATGGAGGGGTACTTTGGGATATTAGCTTTTCCAGATCTGCCCAAGACTGGGAAATAGAGGAGGTGACTGATTTTTTCAGATTGTTATATTCAATGGAGATAAGAAGACAGGGTAGGGACCAACTATGCTGGAGACATACAGCCACTAAAAAGTTTACAGCTCGGTCATATTATAAGGTGATTTTAAACCAGCCCCATATTGGCTTTCCTTGGAAGAGGATTTGGAAGGCTCATGTTCCGACTAGGGTGGCTTTTTTTGTATGGACAGCAGCATTAGGGAATATTCAGACTATAGATAATTTGAGGAAGCGTGGAATGATTGTCTTGGATTGGTGCTTTATGTGTAAGAAAGATGCAGAATCAGTGAACCATCTACTTCTTCATTGTAAAATGGCTAAAGTGCTGTGGGATGGAGTGTTTGGAAGGGTTGGGCTGAGCTGGGTTATGCCAAGAACAGTGGCTGAATTTTTAGCAAGCTAGTCCAACTTTCAAATGCATACTTGTCATCAAGTGGCAACCGCTTGGAAAATGCTGCCTTTGTGTATTATGTGGTGTATTTGGTTTGAGAGAAACGAGAGGTGCTTTAATGATAGAGAAAGCAATATAGACGAATTTTGGAAGTTTTTTACTAGCACTATGCTTAGCTGGTTTTCTGCTATTGTACTCAAGGGAGGGGCTGTAAACAACTTCATGACTTCGCTTTTCTAACTATTAGAATGTAACTAGGTGTTTTTTTGTATACTTCCTGTGTACTTGGGCTTCGTCTATTACTTTGTGTTATAATAAAATTTTTAACTTATCAAAAAAAAAATAGTATTGACTAAAACCCCTTTATAGGATCCCCAAGAGCAATTTAAATGATACTTTATGTTGATAAATAAAGTTACGTAAATGATGTCAGCATATTATACCATAAAACATCTCTACAATAAAACTATCATCCAGTTTTTCCAACCATAATTACCCACTTCAATTCAAGTATTTATAATCATAACAACCTTCTAACCCACAGAATGCATGCTCAGATCAGGACCAAATCACAGTACAAAAGCATAGCAGTGAATGATTCAATGGAACATTCAAATGACAGTAGAACAAAGCAATCTTGGTGCACACAGTCCCACAAGGGGATCAATATGCATGTGCAAAAACCTTCAGTTGTAGTATCCTGAAAAGCCAATACGAAGTTCAAGACTCTTACCTGAAGCCTTGAAGCATTATACATTGGTATTGTAAAAGTCATGCTAACGGGCCCAGATGCTTTCGTGATATTTCCTACCGTAAGCAGTAAATGTTACACAGAAATAAATTCATCACATTAAAATAATCAGAAATTGCATCATAAAAGATCAAAGTAACTGGAGCGTCAACTAAGATATATAAGACTGATTATGTGCTGTAAATCATACCATGAGATTCCATAGAAAATGTTAGCTTTGCACACAGAGTATGCTCAGATCCATCGACAATCTGTTGTGCATTGCATTTATTAGTAAATTCGCACAAGGAGGCATAAAATTTCATTAGAAGGGAAAAAGCTAGCAACTATTAAATTTACTAAAACATTACTTCATAATGCCAGAAAGAATTTATAACCTTCTTTAAACCCACTCGAGTCTCTTATGTGTTTCCTTGAAATCTGCTGTGTGTCCTACTGCTCCAGGTTCCAACTCAAAACTAGCTCTGAATAACATCAATTGAAAATTTAATCAGTGCACATTATACTGGAATACTATGTCTCTACCCAACCAAAGTGCTTTGTGTTGACTCTTGATTCCGTAAATGATGAACCACCATCTTGTAACTATGACCTTCTCTAAATAGTTTTGCTCATGTACTTTATCTAGCCAACAATTGCAAGCTATGTTAATATGTTAAAAAAATCCTGTCAATTTACCTTATCAGACGATAGAAAGATGGCATAGAATAATACCTGGTAGTATATTTTGGTAGTGGCATCAGAACCAATATTGTATTTGCAGTGATACTTGGGGAAATTCAGCGCGTACTTTAATAATCACTTCAGCCTGCAATTGCAATTTTAAATGTTGTTTCTTACCAGCCTCATAGGGTGAATCTAAGGGCAGTAAATTAATAACAGCATTCACTTGGTGACCTTTAGATATAGAAGAACCTGTTATTTGCATACTAAGTCAACCGTCAGAAACAAAATTATAAAAAGCCAGGGACGGATAAATGGCCATTGTGACATATGGAAAATGCATCCAATTTGATGACATACAAATAGTTTTTTTTTGCGATTTCAATGGTAGTCATAATAATCAAAGTGTTAATACGAAAAGGAGGCTTGAACTCCTGAGTCATACGGCAGTTCATCACGGTGAACTCACCATCTGGAGGTACCTAATAGAATTAGCATCATGAAGCACTGGTTTAAACAGCATCAACACATATATTTCTCTAACCGATAGCCATGGCTCAAAGTTTTCTCCATGTCAAAACTATCTAGACGTACCGACTCATGGAAATTACAATCATCTAATATCACTGCTCCAGACCCAGATGAACTCCAGTAATCTATTACAGAAATCATCAGCACGGAATGCAAAAGTGAAAGCAGGATCTATAAGTATGATAAGAACCGCATACAACATTTTTCGTGAACATAAATTCACAATGGGAAAAAAAACATCATACCTAAGCAAATTATTTACCAGTCAAAAAGCTACATATTGCTTGGACATATGACATTCAAACTTGATAATTTACTCGTTGACAAATATGAAGAACTTGAGCATTGCAAGCATGAAGGAAAGTTCAAGTTTGAACAATATTATATAAATATAATGGCA